>JALIZH010013413.1:0-72732 GCA_030522465.1 Rhipicephalus appendiculatus | reverse complement strand
GGAGAGAGAGGGGGGGGACGCGCATGCGCAGTGGGATAGAGTGTGGATGCCACGGGCAGGGATGCCTAGAAGAGAGAGGGGAGCGTAGGAGTGGAGAGGGAGGCGCATGCGCAGTGAGGGTGTGGTTGCCGCGGGGATGGACGCCTAGAGGAGAGAGAGGGGGAGAGGAGGTTTTTTATTTTCATTTTTTTATAGGGTTTGCGCATGCGCAGTAAGGGTGGTCACGCCACACACCACCACCACCACCGGATTAAGCTTCGCCATAAGATGCTTCACATCTAAAAAATAGCTTACAAAGATGAGTCAAGAGACAGCAGTTACAAAGATTAGTCTAGACACTCGGTAGCAGATCTAAAGCGCGTGGCATCACGGATGGATGAGTGCAGCTTCTCCGGGGAGGCCATTCCAGTCTCGGGCAGTTCGGACGACGAACGACTCCAGGAAAGTAATGGTGCGGGCTCGTGGTGTTATTACAGTGTTCTGATGGCCTGTTCGGGGAGTACGATGCGCCGCTTGAATAAGCTGGCTGTCGCGAGGTATGGAGTGAAAAAACTTGTGATAGAGGCATAGGTGAGAGTTGCGACGAAGAGAGGCAAGAGAAACTAATTCCAGTTCAGATTTTAGTGGCGAAACGCTGGTGTGGTATGAGTAGTCGGATAGAACAAATCTAGCAGAACGGTTCTGAACAGATTCGAGAGCTTTAGTGACATTAGATTGGTATGGGTCAAAAACAGCACAAGCATATTCAAGCTTTGATCTCACAGCGTTTTGTAGGCAAGCAATTTTATGTGTGGCTGAGCCATGAAGAGATTACGGCGTAGAAAACCAAGCATTTTTTTTAGCTGAGTTGATAATGTATGTTACGTGATTCGTCCAAGACAAATCTTTAGTTAGGTGAAGGCCTAAGTACTTAAAGGAATGGGTATTAGATATCGCACAGTTATTAATCTTGCACGCTGAGGGTATGTAATTAGGTCGGCGATGGAATGAAATGTGCACGGTCTTACTGGTGCTCAGTGACATGAGCCATGTAGCACAACAGTCTTGAATACGAAGGAGGTCTTCCTGAAGGGAAGAGGCGTCGGAAGGGTTATTAATAGAGCGGTACAAGACGCAATCGTCTGCAAAAGGACGTAATGCAGAGGTTACATTCGATGGCAGGTCATTGATGTAGATGAGGGATAAGAGCGGCCCAAGAACAGTGCCCTGGGGTACGCCGGACAGAACGGGGGAGGCAGACGATGCGCAGTTGTTAGCATGTACGAACTGTTTACGGTTAGATAAGAAACACTCGATCCAGTTGCGAACAAGTGGGTGGATGTTTAGGCGCGACAATTTTAACAGAAGACGGGAATGAGGAACCTTGTCGAAAGCTTTTTCAAAATCTAAGAACAGAGCATCGGTTGGGACGTTACGGTCAAGGTTTAAATGAACGTCATGAGTGAATAGAGCTAGCTGTGATTCGCATGAGTGACCTCTTCGGAAACCATGTTGATTAGGATGAAAGAACTCCACTGAGGTTAGGAATTTAGCAACATGAGAGTAGATGACCTGTTCCATGATTTTGGAGCATATGCTGGTGAGTGAAATGGGACGGTGGTTACCTGGGGAAGACCGATCACCTTTTTTGAAGACTGGAATGACCTTCCCTATTTTCCAGCCGTTTGGAATTGTGCCCGTGTGAAGGGACTCCTGAAAAATGTTATAGAGAATTGAACTACACACATACTTCGCATGTTAAAACACTTTTGCATTGATTCTGTCTATACCACAGGATGACGAGCACTTCAGGGAGTCAATGATCTTAACTATGCCTTCTGGTCTGAAATCAATACCCTCCATCGGTGGAAAATTGAAATATGGAAAATGTGGTAGTGCGTCTGTACATTCCTTTGTGAACACTGAACAGAACGCGATACTCAAGGTATCGGGAACATCGGAAACAGCGATATGTAAACCAGACTTATCACATAATGAAATAGAGCTTTTATTATCTGGCTTAATAGTTTCCTAAAAACGCCGTGGCTTAGAGTGCAACATGTTTGGGACGGTAGTGGAAAAGAATGCTCGTTTAGCACGTTCTTTTAATGAAGTGTACTTTTTGGTGGCTTCATTGTGTTTTTCCCAGGCCGAAGGAGAACCGTCTCGTGTGGCTACTCGAAATAAGCGCTTTTTCTTATTTTTCAGGCGCTTTAAAGAAGTGTTGAACCAGGGAGAACACGCTTTTTCATTTATCGTGATAGTCGGGATGTAAAGATTTATTAAGCGCAGCTTTTCTGTCTTAAATAGAACCCAGTTACTCTCAGTCGACTGCTGCCGAAACGTAAGGGCAAGTTTCTCGTGAAAAACACAAAGTTCATGGTTAATGCTGGAATAGTCGGCTCTGTCGTACAGCGTAAGGACTTTTTTTGATTTTTTGCTTTTTAAAATGTTGCAGCGAAACGTGGCATGGATGATGCTGTGATCGCTAAGACCACTGATATACGTAAGGGGAGGCATGTTATCGGGGTGTGACGTGAAAACGAGATCTAGAATTGTGGACGAGTGTTCAGCAATTCGAGTAGGTTCTGTAACCAGCTGCGAGAGGCCAAAAAGTAAGCACGTATTTACAAATTCGCCAGCAGTGTTAGATTGTGCAAGACATGACGCAACGTTACTCCAATCTATAGTTGGAAAGTTGAAGTCCCAAAGTAACAAGATGGGGGTGTTAGGATACGCCGTTGTTAGTTCTAACAACGCGTCATGAAAAAAACAAAAGAAACGAGCTATCAGCGCTGGGTGGACGATAGCAACAGCGGCGTACGCGGTGAAGTGGTGTGGCAGCTCGTCCAAACCATTTCTAAAGAAGTTTTTACATTTACCGCAGTGCACTTAAGTGAGCGACGTGTGGCAATAGCAACACCGCCTCCGCGGTTATCATCGTACCGGTCTTTGCGAAAGATGTCAAAATCAGGAAGAATCTCGGAATCAAGTGCACTAGAGCTTAGCCACATTTCCGTCAATAGTACGACGTTGCTACAAGATGATGAAATCAGGCTGCATAACGAATCTCGTTTAGGCATTAGGCTGCGAATGTTAGTACAGAGTAGCAATAGATCATGCTTAACACTCTTATTCGGCCTTGGTGGCTTTTGCTCTCGTTGCTAGGCTTGGCGTTCGACAACCAACTGCTGAGCGTGATCGTAAACATATTTTTTTCGGCCAGATATGAGCTTATCGTAACGGAGCTTAAACGGGGAGTGTTGCGTGTTTCCAAATTTGATTAGACGTTTTCTTGCTAGGCGAATTTCCGGGGGGAAATCTTCACTGATGCCGTAACCAGTGAACTTCAGCTTACTGCCTGAGGAAAGGATGCCTTCTTTATCCTTGAAATGCGCAAATTTCACTATTATCGGTCTCCGTTTCCCCTCTCGATAAGTTCCAAATCTGTGGGCGCGTTCTATGTCACATCTTTGAATAGTCATGCCCAGACTTTTGTGACAGAGCTCAATGACCAATTCTTCACTAGCACGCCACGCCTCATTTTGCACATAACTAAGCCCGTAAAAAATCAGATTACATCTTCGGGATCTGCTTTCTATGTCGCTAATGCGGTCAGTCAGCCTAGTTACTTGAGCAGCGCTGTTATTTGCCACACTTTCAATGCTGTCAATTGGAGACTTTACATTAGGAAGCGACAGCAAGTCAGATTAAATCTTGGTCAATCGTGTGCTCAGGTCGCTGAACGTTTTTTTCATGATCAGCAAGGGTTGACCTGATCGAGCGCAACTGCTCAAGCATAGCTGACTGCCCAGCTTGTAATGTCCTCAGTACATCAAGCACATCAGCAGGGATTACAGCGTGGTCATTCCTAGGCCCAGGTTTAGTTTCAATATCACCTGCTAATAATAGTAATCTCAACAGCATTTTAGCACAGTCAAGAACTACACAAATAGAACGCCGTGGGCTCGGCAGCACAAGTAACGATCGGCAACCAGTCCGTTTTAGCGTAAAGGCAATGGCAATTTGTTACCTGCATGGCGCAACACAGCAGATTAGTGGTCAGCGCTGAAGCCCAGCCACCGAGCCCACAGATCGCGGGGGACGACAGGGGCGGTTTTATATCTGACGTGGACGATGATGTTGCAGGCGATGGCGCTTTCCATGGCAAATCCGGATCAAGAGCGGGTAGTGGCGGCGCTCTTGGACACGATGAATCGGTTGTGGAAGGCGGAGGCAACGGGCCTTCGCCGGGTGGAGTGCGGTAGATTGCTGGGATGGCGGTGGCTTGAGGGAGAGCGAGGATTGCGGGCAGAATAATTCCGGCTAGGAAACCGTGCACCTGCATGGCGTAACACAGCAGATTAGTGGTCAGCGCTGAAGCACAGCCCCTGAGCCCACCTATATTCAACTATGCATCGAATATATTAAATATTGAACGTTTTCGTACGGAAGGCGCATTTAGTGAGCACGGGCCTGGGAGTGGACCCTCGTGCCTGCAACACCGCACTGAGATAGCAAAAAAAAAAAAAAAAAACAGAAAGGTCATGAAGCGTAACACAGAGACAGACATGGACTAGAGGTTTGTCGGTACGCATGTATAATATGAAATGTCGACAAATTGTATAAGGTGGCTGGGATGGTGTAATAAAACCTGTGTAACGTCAACTTGTACCCGTATTGAGGGGACATATAATTATTCATAGAAAAGTGGCGAGCACTGCGCTGTTAAAAAAATATGGTGAATCTTACACTAAGCCACGCAAGGCTTGAAACAGTGAAACTGGATGATTCCGAAGACTAATCTTTTTGCTTCTAGTTTAGGTTGTTTCTAGGTTGTTTTCGGCGCCTCAGAAAATGTCGAGATTGTGTGCTAGGGTAATGAATGTGATTGACAAAACACCTAATTCCAGCTCTTTTGTTTGCAACGTTGAACATAGGTCTAGGTTTGTCCCGTGCGCCTGCGCAGTGGTTTACGAAATTCCTTTCTCTTGAGGGCAGGTGTACGTGGGACAAACGGGGAGGTGTATAAATATTCGGCTAAAAGAGCATCTTAAGAATTCTTCTACAGATGGCTACTCGCACGTGTCCAAGCACTGTAGGGAGTGTAAAGTAGGAAGCAACGACTTGTGCGAACCACTTGTCAATAAAACCAAGATTTTGTTTCCTCACAAGGACCAGTGCACACGTGAGTTGTTCGAGGCATTCAAAATTAACAATACGCGGGGGGTGTATAAGTGAACCGTCGGCATCTCTTGCTGATTGTGAGCTAAAATATTTAGGTGCCACTTTGGGACGTAGGCGTATCTCTGTCCAATGATCCTATTTCATCAGATGTTCACTGTATATATGTCATCCTTCAAACATTAAGCGTTCAGTTGTGAGTCTGCGCGAGTCCTGTTTTCCTCGTCTTTGTCTTTGTGTTTTTAGCGCAGTTTTAGTCCTCATTATGAATTTAAACCAACTAGCCCGACTCGGTGCTCTCCTTCAGTGTGTTTCTTGGAATTAGCAAGATTATGCAGGTTGTTTCGAGGTTGCTTCTAAAGCGTTGCTTTGTGATGCTAGGTTGTTTCTATGTTGATTCTCACTACAGAGGGTTTCAAGTTAAACCACAGGCTTTCACAGAAACGACATGAATTTTCGAACTCCAGAGAGAGAACCTCGCGATTAAACGAAGCGTTCGTACCTCTTACAGATCTACGGGAAACGTCGTCGTTGGCGTAAGTCTTCCATAACTTCGGGGTGTTCTCGCAGCTGCCGTTGGCTTTCCCGTTACCTATAATGCTCTCGCTGCACGTACTCGGGGTCTTCGTCTCGCCGTCATCAATTCGCTGCCTTTTGTGGTGGGGCTAACTGTTGCCTTCATTTTTAGTCAACCAGTGGCGAGTAGTGGGATTTACCCAGTTTCTGTGACACACACCGTTTGATGGTGGTGATCGATTTTCGGTTCCTCGGACAAGGAACGATTTGCTATACAGCTTCGCTGTTAAAAGAAACGCAAGAAAGTCACAGCACTAATATTCTTGTCGAACAAAAAGACTGTGTCAACTATGTCTATAGAAAGCGTTCTCAATATGGAGTGTTCCCGTGACGTCACAGGTGCCATTTTAGTGCCACATAAAAAACGCTACGCCTGCAGGTATGCAGCAGATGGGTGGTTCAAAAAGCAGAGCTTACCACCGGGCACATTGAATCCAAAATGAAATGCAGCGTCTTTGGTGACGTCATAGTGGTTCATTTGCAACCGCCATGTTGTTACACACCACAATGTGGCTGCTTATATGATATCAGTGCAATGATAAAGCGACTTCTACGGCATCGTATTGTTGCTGTCATTAATACCGTAATGTCGCATATTGTGGCTTGCAATATCATTTGTGGCGTTGAAGACATCAGTGAATTCAATAAAGTGGCCCCGATGAATTAATTGTTGGGATTAAGGCCACCATATTGTTCCGTAGAGAAACATGGCTGACTAGATGACGTCAGTGCACTCCACGCGATGGAGTTAGTATTGTCGTATTATTGCCAGCACGATGTTGTATCGCGCAGCCTCAAGGAGGCCTCCGTGACGTCAGAATTTTGTAATCTAGGCAGGTATATTCTAGGATGCAACACAATGGCAGCTGCTACGACGCTATTGAGTACCCTCTATTTCGTCGGGAGCAACAGGGGAGCATGGACCGAAGTTCCTTCGTCCATGCACCCTGTTGCTCCCGGCTCAGCTACAGAGGAATGTGCTGGCTTGAAAGAATGAGTTTGTCAGCTGACTTTATCCCCACGAGACGACGGCTTACGTGATGGCTAACGGAAGTTTCGCGCTCTAATGCAACTTTATATTACTGTGACACCAATCACATGGACGCTCTCGGCGAGTGCTTTTACCGGCGCCGCTGCATTGATGTTCCGTAAATCTTGTTTCTACTTACCGTCAATCACGCTGCCCTGCGACTACATCAAAGCGGCACTAGCGCATTGGTTTTTATTTCGATCTCTTTTGCGTAACAACACATATGTCCCACCTCCGTTAAGGTGATGTTGGCACCAATCCACGCGTTGGAGTTGAAATTATTTATTTATTTATTTATTTATTTATTTATTTATTTATTTATTTATTTATTAATGACAGGATACATGCGTTGCCTCGAATGCGTTATCGCAGGGGAGATATCTGCGGCATCATATGCTACATGTTTTACAGTGACAAGCAACAAAAATATATCAAACAAGGTTAGTTACACCGATATGACCCGTACTGAAGATGGTGCAAACAAACATGTGCACATTACATAGCCCTAAATTGTCCTATTTCAACCCGTGAGTACTGTTCACTGACCTCTATAGCATTTCGCCACCGTAGAAACGCTGCCGCCGCGGCCGCGATGTGATCCCATGACCATTGGGTCAGCAATGTTCCTAATTTCCCGCGTTCGTGTCGCGCGCCTCTTTCTCGTATCAAGTCAGCTCTTCGCCGTTCACTTTTAAAGCCTCTATGGAAGGATTTTGCGCGGCGTATATTCTGTATTTTTAATTTTACGTTCTAGGATGTGCGACGATTTTCATTGAGATCAGCTGCCCCGTTGCAAAATTTATAACTGCATCACCAACTTCACGACACTCTAAAACT
Source organism: Rhipicephalus appendiculatus (assembly GCA_030522465.1). Lineage (NCBI taxonomy): Eukaryota > Metazoa > Arthropoda > Arachnida > Ixodida > Ixodidae > Rhipicephalus > Rhipicephalus appendiculatus. Next base: position 65,126 of record JALIZH010013413.1, on the reverse strand, counting down.
TGTTATTTAAAGTACGTTTGCGTCGACAAAAATTGCCTTGACAAAGTTTGCCACACACTTTTCATGATGAAGAAACTATTCAGCAAGCATTTTCACGAATAGCATAGTCACAGAACCAGAGCATACATGATGCGAGAAGTAGCTTGTTGCAAAACCAACCATGTAGTTTAACGTGCCTGATGTGTTTAGCATAGGTGTCACCCTGTAAACATATTGCGTTGAAGATGATTTCTACAGTTGTACCATATTAATATAACAAATTCTTCATTGATTTACTGTTTAGCTTCAGGAAGCTACTGTGCGGATGCTGCTGTACCATATCTGAGCGAGAAAGGTAGAAAAGAAAATTGTCACACAGCATTTGCTATATGGGCGACGGTCTTTCAGCTGTGCTTCTCAAAAATAAAAGAAAACCAAATTCATTTGCACCCCAAATGAAAGCTGCATGAACTGCGGAGCATTGACTCGCCTGTGTTTTCCCCTGTGTTTTTCGTGTGTTTGTGTGCTCTTTTCTGCTCTTTTCGTCCGGCTATGCCATATTTTCTCTCTTCATGTTTCGTTCTTGTGATTATCTTATTGTTCGGTGATCCTCTATTTTTCGCTCTATGGTCTCCTTCCTATTGCTTTCCTACTCTTTGCTGCTTCCAGCGCGGTGCGTTTAACTCCTGGCGCTAGCGTTCTGCATCCCCTTATTTCTTTCGCGGATCTGTGTCTTCCCGATACTGGCGTTTCGCTGTTGCTTCGCTGGTTCGGACAGTTGTAGCGCCGAATTGTGCAGCCTGCTCGGCTTAAGTGTATCAAATGTGGTACCTGCGTGATGACAACGCGCGACATAAGACTGCGTGATAGCAACGAGATACATGAGACGATCACGCAGATGACGAAGTGCAAAGCGCACGCACTGGGCATGCACAGGTAGCGAGCCATTATGGTGCGCAGGTGTGGGACCTACCGAAGCCGTTCAAAGTTTCCAGCCGGTAATTTACTGACCCATCACACGTCGCGTAAAGCTCTGGAACAGATAAATTGCCTATGAAAGGGGCGTTGACTTTAAGCGCGGCGCAGTTCACGGCTGAATTCACTAGACAAATGTATTCTACGCCCACATTTCTTTCCCTGCATTTCATTCGTCTGGCGTGCTGAGGTCACTAAACTACGGAAATCTTAAAGGCTCGGGTGCACACTGCGCACGCTCCTAGTGAAAGCTTACTTTCCCCTCTCAGCTTACTTTCAGTCATACGGAGCTAAATTCAAGTGAACAGCAAGATCCCTTTCCATTGTGGCAATGGATGTCAAGCAAACCATGCTCATTATTACAACACGCTATGAAAATGAATCTCTTAGTGGTGAATTTGATAGTGTACTTTCCTATTCACGAAACTTGGCGTGCCTAGCGCTAATAAGTGTTTGTCGCTAATATCACTGGTAAATTCATATATATTGGTCAGCGCAAACTCAGTTAACAAGCTATTTTGGTTCGATGTCTATTTCGGAAGCATATTTCGGAGAAATTGGGAGTGGAGAGCGATTCAGGTAACACTGAAGGCCTGCAATTCTTTTTTAATACAAATAACCTGTTCCTAGAGCAACACGGAGATTCGCAAGGACAGCGTAGCGGACATTTCCAGCATTTGTAAAGACTGCTTGTTCACCCGCAAGGTCGGCAGACACATTGATTCGCGTCCAGCTGTATCCAAGAACAACGGCAATAACCGCCAATCTAGCCAGCACGGCCGCATCGAAACACCATGACACCAACCCGGCAGTGCTGCGGCAGCGAGGTCACTCCTCAGTTCCGCTGCTGCCACCCCTGAACTTGTGGCGTTCGTTGACGCAGCACAATACCCCGGCACAGCGAATTTCGTGGCTGTGGTCACTGACCTTCATGGTAAACTCCTCACGGCAGAATCTCTTCGAGATACCACACCGGCAAGAGCAGAGCAAACTGCTATAGCGATCCGTGGCGATTTTCACGCTTACGTGCATTTTCACCGACTCTCGGGCAGCTGCACGAGCATTCATGACGGGGTCAGTCTGTGAGCAGGCGGCCCGTATTCTTGCCAAAAGTCCGAATTGCACTGAAATCAAAGGTCACATCACTTGGTTTCCTGCCCACATGGGTAAGGATGTCCACCCTGTTATCCCCAATGCTAATGAGCTTGCCCACGCCCGCGCACGCGAACTGTCCCACCGTGACGGGCAATCGGCCTCTACATACTTCGGGGAAGGCACCCGGCAGCTCCATTCCCTCCTCACATTTAACGAAATATGTCGACACTACCAATTGGCCAGGCGTAGGTTCCCGCTACCGCACCCGCAACTCTCGAGGGCCCAGTCAGTCACTTTAAGAATGTTACAAACGGGCACTTACCCGTAGCCCTTAGTGTATAGTAAGTTTATTGACAGCATAAAGCACCACTGCCCTCACTGCGACGAGAGACGCTGCACATTATCTCATATGCTCTGGCAATGCACGGCGCTGCGCGATAGCGAGCCTCTCAGCACAGAGGACGCCTGGAGGACGGCAATCACCAGCTCGGACCGGGAGGTCCAAATCCGGGCTGTCCAGAGGGCCCGCAGTGTGGCGGAGGGGCTTGCCCTTCCTGTCCCCACGTGGGTGCGGCCCGCAGCTGACCATCCCTCTTGAGGGGAATCGGCTCCTCAGGACATTTTGTAAATAAAGTGCATTGACTGACTGACTGTATCAATGACAGTGACAGCATGAGATCGCATTATTGCGAGGAGTTCCTTTCGAGATTCTCATGGGCGGCAGATATCAATGAAGGCAGTGACGCCATTATTGCTAAAATGAGAGTAGGGGCGGATGAAGAATGGCTAGTCACCTTGGCATTGTAACATATAAGGATGGCGTTGCTACTTAAGCGGTATTCGAAGCCTTGCTCGCTCAGCGCCCGGTTGCTCGCCTCAGCTGAACTGGACGGAAGCCACGAAAACACGATTAGTCAAATGGGTCGACCATTCTGAAAGAACAGAAAGACAGGACTAAAGAAATAAAAAAACATACAGAAACGAGCAGCGGCTACTCATGTTAACACGTCAAGTTTGCTTCATCCCAGCTTCCCATCTGAATATATTTCAGGTAAGTTTGTATATGTCAGTTGGCGATATGTAGCCAATATCATGTCTGGGAGAAGTTTTAGATATAGTTGTTTGGGAAGATAGGGGTAACCTTAAGGGACAAGAAGTGAGCAGAGTGGGTCAGGGAACAAACGGGTGTTAAGGTCATCTTACTCGAAATCAAGAAGATATGGGCATTGACGGGGCATTTAGCGCGTAGGCACGATAACCGCTGGTCATAAAGAGTAGCAGATTGGATTCCAGGAGGAGGCCAGCGCGCGAGGGGGGAGGCAGAAGATGAGATGGGCAGATGATGCGAACGGCTTTCTTGGGATAACAGGGCCGCTATAAGCACAACACCGTGTTGATGGGCGAAGCATGGGAGAGGCTTTTGCCCTGCAGGCGATGCAGAGGCTGATAACGATCATGACTTAAATATACGTGTAAGCGATTTCTCATGTTAATTTTTCTCTTTCTTTAGGTAGTTGAAGTTTTCCCCTCTCTAAGCAGGAGAACATGGAAATATGTTTTGGATAAAAAAAGTGACAAGAAAATAAAAAGAACGATCTCGGTGCTTCAAAGAAACAGGGAAAAAATGAGAAAGCACCTGTCCGGACACCACGTGCTTAATCTGTCAGATATCATTATTGCAAATAAACTGTAACTGAAGCCTACAAATTAATGCTACGAGCTCGGGCTTGCCGATGTAGCGCTGCACCTTTCAAGCCCAAGTCGCAGCGACATTTCGGTCGGTTTGCTGAGAAAATTCAGACCACTGATTCTTTTCAGCACAAAGCAAGGTCAACGGGTCCTGCGCTCTCACTCGCTTTCACACCAACAAAAATGGCTGCCATCGAAAGTATATATATTCGTTTTCTCATGGCTACACTGCCGACGCAACTCGGCATCTCTTCTATCTTTTTTGTCTTTTATTTTGCAGACCTTGTAAGAGCACTTGCATCAGAGCTCCCAACGGAAGCTGACGCCCACTAAGACCCCCCTGAGAATGCGTCGACTGCAATAACGTATCCGGTTACAGACGAAGTACCGTTCGAACTACTTCTGTTCGGTTTCACACTACCCTCCTCTTTTCTCTTGTATGTTTCCTGTCATCCTGTCCTCTCCTCTTGTTTTTCTTACAGCGAAAGTCAGTTGATGTTTACCGCCAAATAAATCTTCCCGCTTTGTTCGTTTGTACTTACATTACTGCTTCTAATGAAACTGACAAGGCTCTCGACAAGACAAAACAGCTTAACGCAGCAGTGTCGTCTCTTTACTCGAACCGTCGCTTCCAAGGTGTGAGGAAGGCGCTTGTTTAAGTAGGCCTGCTTTACTACATATTTTTATAAGCTCTGTCTTAGCAACTCAGTTGTTTTGCATTTCCTGACAAAACCGTAACTGTTTTTCATTCACTTCTTGACCACCTCAGAGTATATTCTTAAGCTGAGACCTCAGAAGACGCATTACGTGGTTGAGTGAGTCATCAGAAGCGGCGAAGAGTCTGATATTGCACTTCGGTTCCGGTTGCTTCGTAACTTGTTATTACAATCCCGTCCATTGCATCATTGAAGTTTCTTTTTCTGGCGGGAGCCATAATGACATGTCGTTAGAAGTGGCTGAAACAAGAGGTCTACTCCAATTTTGTTCCAGGAAGGGGAACTGTTCGACAGATCTTCTCTACGTTTTGGATTTCCACTTCCTTATTTGAGTGCGCGAAGAACGTGTCTATGCTTGTGTAATCTGACCACTCAACCAATGTCAACAGAGTCCACGGCATTTATGTTGTCGAGCTGTGTTCTCTCAACTGTAGGAAGCAAGCATTTTACGGCGAAGCTGTACATGGCTAGGGAAAACAAAAATTAACGACCAGGACCAGGCCTCTCAAATCCTGGCCGCGCAGAGCGCCCGTGCGAGGGCCGTCAGGTTTAATTGGAATGTCACCGAGTGGGTTTAGCCGGGTGACGTTGCGCTTACTCACGTCTACTGTGGACTGAATGAACTTGTTCCCCTCACTCACGTCCTATGTGTGCGAAAACGCCTAGCATATGTGTCCTAGAAACTGGACCAAATTTTACTGCTGGCTACTGGTACACTAAAAATGAATAAGAGAACACACTGCATCAAACACCAATTCATATTGGCGGACATATGGTACAAGTAATTGTGAAAGACTTTAGTGGCGTGTCGGGATCAACTCATGTGGTTAACATCGTGGCCTTAAGTTTAACCTGCGCTGGTTGAACATCGATTCCGAGTGCTTGGGCGGTGATATTGCTATTGAACGCGTAATAGCCATTACGAAAATGTAAATTAACGAAATAAGCTTTGTCACATCAAGGATTTCACGTGCCGAAACGATGATGTGATTAGAATGACAACGTAGTGGAAGGAATCCTGATTAGCTTCGGCGTCCTTAGTTCTCTTAACGTGCACCTAAATATGTGCACTTGGCAGTCCGTGCCTTTAGCTTTAATCTAAAGGTGGCCGGCGTTGCTGGGAATGAAACCAGCATTCTCGAGTTCAGCCCCATGGTACCTTAATTGCAAAGGCAACATTTTGGTTGAGAAACAAACTTAAGCTCGTTTTTTAAAACTCGCTCATATTACTTTCTGATGATTCGCGTGTTTGTGACAACCGATCTGCCTCTCTTTCTTTTATTTACTCTACATATGTTGAGATTTCGTTCATTACGCTTTCAATTATTGTTACCTTCGCGATAACTCAGTTGCGGGACTTTAGTTTACAGTCCGTAGGGTGTTTCTTTTGAGAGAATGACTGACTGTATCAAAAGCTCTTTTTCGGTCCTGGGACTCCTTAACGGAAGTCTGGGTGTCAGGTCAAGTTGTGTGGCAGATCTGGTTGCTGGTTGTGTTCATTTCCATCATTCAATTAAAAGGCTGCTTCGGCCAACACTTCACTGAAGGCTTTCGAAGCAGAGATTAGGCGAATTTTTTCTGTCGAATTTGCGTCTATTTTTTTTCGTTCGGTTTTCCTGTCCCCCCATATTCCGTAAAATTGTCATGTGTTCTGTCATTCTCGCTAATCCATTTCGTTTGAATGAGAGGACATTTCCCTTTGCCTTTTGAAAGTTAGCTTTCATTCATGCGCTCTCAACTTTTCTTCTCCATCGCCGGAATTTACTCATTCAAAAGCATTCATTGCACTAAAAAACATACTGAGAATTAGAGCTAAATCTTTAGCATTGATCAGACATCGCGTCAGAAACACAACTAGCTTAGTTTCATTTTTTCCCGACGCACTAGTTTCATTGTACAGTCGAAAGGCAGTGTCAGCTAAATGTTCGGTACTAATTATTTCAGCCATGTAAATAGAAATTACGTTAAAAGTGAATGCAGTGCGGAAGAAACTGAACTCAAAAGAGGCCAAGTCAATTTGGGTTGAAAGCAACCAACACGCATAGAGTGAGTCTCTGGCGACAACTTGTTTTGACATATTTCGCTCACTGAGTCTACAGGTTTTCCCGCTCAATTTAATCCAAGTGCCACCCAAGTTGGCTTCCGCTTGCATTAAATTCAGCGGGAAAACCTGTAGTCAAATGAAATTACTGGGATGAACACTTAAATGTAACAGACAAATTGATATGGAAGCGGCAGTGGTTGCTGAATTATTTTGATATGGTGTGGTTCCTAAGTCTTACATATATCGTAGGTTAGAAGGACGTGTTTGCAAACTCTACCTCTTAGGTATGCGACCACTACTGGCTGAATTCTAGCAGGTGATCCTGAGTGAATCAACTGCAGTTCATATTGGCAGAGCCAATGGGACTATTGTTTATTTGCCAGTACTGCCGAGGAGTGAAATTGCGTATTACAGAGCTTTGTATGACAATGGGTAAGTGTGTTTTTTAGGGACGAAGCACCTTAGTGTGTGGGTCTGTCCCTCCTCTGTAGTAGTAGTAGTAGTAGTAGTAGTAGTAGTAGTAGTAGTAGTAGTGGTAATAGTGGTAGTAGTAGTAGTAGTAGTAGTAGTAGTAGTAGTAGTAGTAGTAGTAGTAGTTGTTGTTGTTGTAGTAGTAGGTACGTAGGTAGCAGGGGCGTAGCCAGGGGGGGGGCTTATGGGGCTGCAGCCCCCCCCCCCCGAAATTTTTTCGTATTGTGATGCATCGTCGACCAAAAGAGCTAGCTGCGCCGGAAATCAACCTGGATTTTTTCTAAAATTGCTTTCCGCAGTCGAAAAGACACTTCGGTGGGGACATTGCGGACCCCTGGCGGTCCTGTATGTGGCTGTGCAGCGCATGATACCGTAAGAAATGTTCTGCAAAAGAAGGCGTAGCGCCTTGTATTGCCATTTTAGCCGTGTCACCGCGAAGGAGTGACTATTGTTGACACGCAGGACGCTCTGGATTAAGATATATAAAAGGGGTCTCCAACAAACCTCAACTAGCGGGCCGCAGTAACGAAATTTGGTCCCACAAGCGCTGGGAGGACAGTGAAGATGGTCGATACCGGGAGGGGGGGGGTGCAGAGAGTTTGAATCAAAATGTCACCAAAGGTTGCCTCTTGAAAAATAAAGAAATCTTTTCCTGCATGGGTAATTTCAGAAGGGTATTTGTCGTCAGGACTCGGAAAACATATGAAGACTGATTTTCAGAATGACTAAAATCTGGACGCCAATTGTTCAATATGAAGTTTTCGTTTCACTGTAATGTTCTAACTTATCAGGAGCGCATGGGGTGCCTCGCGCACACGCACAACACACTTGAGACCAGTCTCCTCTCTGTAGCTTGCCTGAACCATGAGCTCTTATACGTAGTCGGCGAGAAAGTAATGCGAATACTACTTAGCAAACTCGCAAGGCTATTCTGTCTGAAGGCGCGGTCCGCTAGCAAAGGGTCCGCGGGCCGCGTGTTTTGTCCCCGCAATGTACTATATTCTTACAACAAAAGGCATCTACTAATTTGGGCTGCTAGGGTACACCGATCAGCCGAGGGTGCATCCCCCCCAGTGGATAAGTAAGGGCGGGGGGGAGAGCACCCTTGATTCACTCCTTGACTGACCACTCTGACCTCAAAGTTGATCTGATGCCAGTGAGCTGACATTTTTGAGGGCAATCTTTGGAACACACCCACATTTTTTTCCCTGTCCGAGAAGCGAATCCACATCGATGACGCTGCTACGGAGACTATAATGTACTAGCATTCCTGCTTTGACAAAGTTAGTACTTCCTTCTAACGGTGATAGTGCTTCGAACAGCCCTCTTTTGGCCAAAGCATGATGACTGTCTTGTGCTATATACGCGGCGTTTTTTTTTTCTTAAAGAACTAAATCAGAAAAGGGCTAAATTTCACGGGAGCGTAAAACGTGCCAAAGTATGTTTCTCTTTTAAACGAATTGTAATCAAAATGGGACAATTCCTCATCTTAACGTGAACTCAAAAATGCAGTTCTGAATTTAAAAAAATCAGCGAAACCCTTTATCTGCTGGGATCAAACTGAGTCACATCCATTAAATCAGTGCTGCTTCAACAAACACGACCAAAACAACCAACGTGTCAGGGTCCAAACTGTTTCATTTGGGTCCTAGTGGCTTTCCTATATTGTTTTCATTCGACAACCTCTGCGCTGCATATCATTGCCTTCTTTCACTCCGAGACGGTATATTTGAAATAGAAGACAACTGAAATGAAGATATTGGGCATCGCTTTATTCCTTGTAGAAGAAGCGATCCGAAATGGCGTGAAATCAAATGAGCTAAGAAGAATATGAACAAGAGCTGAAACAGTTCTCAGGCTACAAACAAACAAAAAAACAAACAAAGAAGCATTTTTCTGAATGCCCTCAAGATACCAAGAACCACAAAACGCTGCCGGCAGTCCAGAATGGTACTCATTTTTCCTGGTAGGACCACTCGCTCTACAAGTTATCGTCGTTACGCCAATGCAACAAAAGGCGGCACCGACGGAAGCACAAACATGGTGTTAATGTTGTCGCAAAATATTGCTGTATCGTTCGTTTGCTGCGATTTATACATCTTTTACGAGCTATGTCATGCCCAAAAGAAATGTTACAATCTCTAAAAGCCAAATACAAATTTTATTCTGCAATACTGACAATAGCAGGCTACATAGATTTTAGCCGCACATTAGATTTGAGGTATTTTGGTGACATGAGCGCACTGGCGAAAAAAAATTTTAGAGCTGGCCCGACCATATTGTACGTAGCAAAAAACGTTTTTTTTTTCAGTTTCAGTTAAAGCGGACTTGACTTTTTTAGAAGAAAAGCACCACATATGTATGATCTGGCTAGAATAGCTCCATTTCTACCGCACTGTTATTTCGAGCTCAGCCAGCCCGGCGTTTTGCAATACTACTAATAATAATAATTTGTGGAGTTTGACGCTCCCGAAACCACGGTACGGTTATCAGGAACTTCGTAGTGGAGGACTACAAAAATTTATATCGCTTGAGTTCCTTAACAAGCAATTAAATCAAGGAGGCTCGCGCACTTACAGTGGCCTCAAACATTTCGTCTCCATAAAAATGCCACCGCCGAGGCCGGGATGGAAGCCACATCATTCGCGTCAGCAGTCGAGCACCGTAACAATACTGTACCACCGCGGTGGCTGCGCTTTGAAAATTTTGTTTGCTGTGCACTTTTTGTCTTTTATAAATACGAGTATCAGGAGGTCAACAAAAATCTTGATTTAATGTGTATTCCACAGAACCACAGCTGTCGATGTGAGCTGCGTTGTCTCGTGACTCAGTAACGTAATGTTTTGGGATAAGTGGTGTTGAAAGGTCCTGCGTAAAAAGTTAATATCTCATAAAGCACGTGAATGGATGTCTATACAACTCTCCAAACGAAGCACTATGATAGGGGCTCATTCGCAAAACATAAGTAGCATCAGGTAGCATCTTATATTTCAAAGGAAATTTTAGATTTCGCTTCACTCGTTTGCGGTCAGAGAAACAGGTCATAATTTCGCTCACAGGCAGTTCATCTCACCATACAAGCCCCACGCTTTATTAAGGTCTGCAATCAGTGTGAACGCTTGCTTAGTTTTCATGCAAATAAACCCTATTAGTTGCACTTTCTAAGAAAGCGTAGCAGTATATTTTTAATAGGACGTCAGGTGGAAAGGTGGATAAAACTGTCTGGTGGGCAGACAGACTTACGTAGTATTGCGTTACAATATGCACTACCAAAAGGTAAACTTGATTACTGTGTTAATGAGAAAGCTCACATATGTATGCAAGTCTGCTAGACGTAACGCTGCTCTTCATTATTTTTTTTCGTCAATAGTAAGCTGGCAGATTTCGCGGGCGAGCTTATTCAACAGTGCGAAGTGTAACGGGGAAAAAAGCATGCGCACACAGCAAAATTGATTCGATCACCGTTTTCAACACATTTTGATCAATTAGCTTCTCCAAACTAAGATAATTGTGACTGTTGTAGTGAATTCTGCTCTATCGATTATGTAGATTGATCTCCAAACACGAGCGGAAAAACAGGAGCGTGCAAATGCACAGCAAAATATAGACAGGTTTAAATTTAGTGCATTATTTTCTATTGTAATTTATATCTTCAGTAATAAATTTGTGTTTTCTAAATGGCTTCTTCAAATCACTCAACTTAAATGATCTGGGATGGTAAAATCTAGGGCAGCAAAATATAGACAGGTTTAAATTTAGTGCATTATTTTCTATTGTAATTTATATCTTCAGTAATAAATTTGTGTTTTCTAAATGGCTTCTTCAAATCACTCAACTTAAATGATCTAGGGATGGTAACGTAAGTATACGACCTTTCCCACATGAAGCTTTAATATTCCAAAGTTGTAGTAAGATTTATTTCCAGTAATCATGCAAAAATACATGACGAATGCGATGCGTGATAGATCCTGGTGGAACTATTGTTTAAGGTGAGCAGCTGGAGAGGAAAGTTATGAGGGCCTTCTTCTCAGGAAACATGTGATGCAGCAACGTTATGTCAGTAGAATTAAGCGCAAAATGTAAAATTTCGGTAGTACTAGAATGCCACTTAAACTACGTTGACTTTTGTGAATGGGTCCCAAAGAATGTACTGCATTTCCAGAGTTGCATAGACTTTCGTTAGTTCACTTGGGCAGCCCTATGTCAAAGACTTTTAATTGCTTCCTCCGCAATGGCAAGCGGGCACGTTTCACCGGACAGGTGCTGTGCACGATGAGAAGTGTAAAGGAAAACAAAACAATGCATTTCATTAGATCAAAGTTTTTAACAGACTTTGTGCTGTAACAGCGCTGTCATTCAAGTAAGAGAACATTTAAAATGCTGGAGAAGCAAATACGCATCTCTCTCTCATATATATATATATATATAGTGTTGACATGCGAGCCCCCCCCCCCCCCCCGACCAAAATTCCTGGCTACGCCACTGGTAGGTAGGTAGGTAGGTAGGTAGGTAGGTAGTTAGGTAGGTAGGTAGGTAGGTAGGTAGGTAGGTAGGTAGGTAGGTAGGTAGGTAGGTAGCCACGTATAGTGGAATGTATCCACTCCACGTGATAAAGATGACGATGACGCAGTATAGTTGAATGTACCCGCTACACGTGATAACGATGAAGTATAAGCGCTTGCAGTATAGTGGAATGTACCCACTACACGTGATAACGATGAAGTATAAGCGCGTTCCAGTATAGTGGAATGTACCCACTACACGTGATAACGATGACGATGACGCTTCCAGACCGTTCCAGAAAGCGCGTTCCAAACCACACATTCGCTTTCTGCCATGGATGAAAACGATCGAGCTTCGCCCGCTCATCATCATTCACTTCGTGGATATGGCGTGATTTTTTTCTTAGAAGAATTGCGGTTACCTCACTGTTTAATTCCAAATGGAAGCTACCTAAGTGCAGAACTGCGCACCAGAAAACTCCAGCTTCTTTTTTTTCTCAGCTGACCTCTTCCTCTACTTTTGGGAAAATATACAACGGCAGCAGAACGTTGCCTTCGATGCGCAAGCTACCTGCGCCGAAATAGATCTGTAATCTCGAGTTTGATTTCAACTCAGTTGAGCGGGATGTGGAATGCACTTATTTGAAGGTGTAATCTATCTATCTATCTATCTATCTATCTATCTATCTATCTATCTATCTATCTATCTATCTATCTATCTATCTATCTATCTATCTATCTATCTATCTATCTATCTATCTATCCGTCTGTCTGTCTGTCTGTCTGTCTGTCTGTCTGTCTTCCCTTGGCTTGCCTTGCCTGCCTGCCTGCCTGCCTGCCTGCTTACTTCTTCATTCATTCATTCTTTCTTGTACATCTTTTCTCTACCTGCAGTCTGTTATCAAGGTCATTTTCTTTTCCGAGACTTGTTGTATGTAGTCCTGCAAAGCATAGTTCTCCTTTGAAAGGCGACGCATGCAGTGGTGCACGCTCTGCAAAGGAACAAAGGAATACCTGCACTCCAAGGAGCTGAGGTAAGATGTTGAGATAGGAGAGATGCACGCATGGAGTCCTGGTTACACAACACAATAGGGAAGGCGGGAGCCGCTGGAGCTTAGACACGAAGTAGTAGTAAAAAATGTATTGGAACAATTCTTGTACTATTGCGAACAAGAAGATGAGGAAAGTTTTCCGATTAGAGGGAGCGTAAGAGATCAAAATAGCTGGGTCCTTCTTCAGTGTTGGCAGAAAAGAAGACTAGGTATGTCTTTCCGACATATTATGGGTAATGCTCCCAGTGTATAGGGGACAGAAAAAAAAGGCCTCGGTTTCTGGAGACAAGGAGAACATCTGTGTGAAGCAATAAATTTATCGGTCGTTCTCAGCGGCGACAAGTGGACAGCAAACAAAGCCAAGAAAAGGTGTGTCACACAGTCCCGAGATATATCGACCCATCGGGACGAAGAAAGGGAAAGGTGTGAACGATAAAGTTGCTTCGCTCTGAGCAGTCTTTTAACCGCTTGATGGCTAAGTACAACTGTCCCTTTCTATTCATTTATTTTTGTAGCTACAGTACCGTGCAACTTTGTGGACGCTTGAATGGGCTATGTGCTTCGTCAAGGCGTAGGTTGGTCCCGACGTTTTTATTTTGGAGCTTACAAAACTGCACATTTGTTTTATATCGTCACGTATTATTGACTGTGAAGATTGCCGCAGTCACATTGGTTGAGCCAAAACTCTTTATGAGGAGAAGCTGTGCCCCGAAAACCAAGTAACTCGAAGTACAAGGAATGCGCGCTGTACACTAATAGCAATGATCACAGTCGTCTGCTGTCGGTAGTGTGATCGTCAGCTTAACGCGTCTTCTTTTATACGTGAACTGCTGAATATTCCAAAGTCATCTCTGGGGATCACACTAGCCCAAGAAAAAACTCGGTTACACGCGTTGTGCGAGCAATTTTATGAGAACCGAGAAGTTTCCTAGACATTATGGACTAGCCTGCGCCAAGCAATGGTAGACTGTGTCCTTTTTGGCTGAAACCAGATCACATCAACGTAAAAAAAAAAAAAACGCGCCTGTCATTGTTTGGTTAACGCGACCGTTTTACTCCGTTAATAATTTGAAGCAATCATTTCTTCTCTCGAAAAAAGAAGACTTTGGCAGTAGCGAAGCTATTTCATGTTCTGGAATGTTAGTCGTGCTAGAGCTGAATTTTCGTCTTATGGCATACGAATCGCTAGTGTCAAATTTCAAAATAGTTGCGCAGTGGAGCGGAAGTTTCCGGGTATCGGCTGCAGAAAGACTCCCGTCTGAATGATTTAAAACTCAATAGGTTTAGTTACACAGACCCGTAAACACGGAGCTTGTAAATACAAACAGAAGAAAAAAATGAGAGAATAATATTATGGCATATTGGATCCAGGGTTGTGTCGTCGTTAATTTTTCTGATTAGAAAAATGTGATTTGTCTCAACAAATTCCAAAAGCTACACACAATTCTGAACTGCTTTACATTGTCAAATTTCACATGCCATGACATGTCCTTTGGCCAAAGGCGCTGAGTCGTGGCCCCACCACGGGAGGCAGAAAATAGTGTCCTTTTTCGATCGTCCTCTTTCCCCAAACCACTCTCTCTTCGACAACATAGCCAAGTCCTAAGGTTCATAATGTGTACGTTAAGTCGCCGACTAGTATAAAGGGTTGGTGCTTCTAGGTGTTTTATATTGTTCTGTCGAAATTATAATCGATATTAGGCTACTGTTAAACCTGTTTTTGTGTCTCACATCCACGAATCTCTGCATGACGAACGCGGACGATGACAAGGCTAGGCCCTAAGGTGCTACTAAAAGATCACCGCCCAAGCACTCCGTACAGATGATTAACCAGCAAAACTGAAACATGCTGCCACAGGTGGTTGCAGACGTCACAGCAGAAGCCAAAGTGCCGCTCGGAACACACTTGCTCAATGCGGGCGTTTGCCCCGGCGAAGGCGTTCTCGTCATTGTTCCGTTGACGCTGCTCTGCCCGCAACGCCCCTTCCTCGGCTCGCCGTTGTCGCTAGTATTCGGCTCGGAAGGCTGCTGGATCCTCGGTGCACAGTTGCTGCTTGCGCTTCGCTACCCGGGCCTGTTCTTTTGCCCAGACTGCTGCACCGGCCCGGCGAACATTAATTCTCTCACGGATCAGCTCTCGGCGCTGTTCTTGGAAAGTTGTCTGCTGTTCGGGCGTTCGTACGATCCATGTCCTCTCCATGTGCAAGTTCTAAGTTGATATTGCTGCGCGCAGGCTCGGCGGCACGGCTGCGAAAGGATAAACGACGTCACTGACGGCGCAGCCAATGGTACGCGTGCTTGGGTGCCACGTACCGAACAACGCAACTGACGGCGCTGCTAATGGGGACTGTTATCGAAACTTGTGACGAATGGTCTTTCGTTTCGCCTAGCCATATACAGCTTTCGCTGTAAAAAAACCAGACAAGCAAGTGGATGTGGCTGAGAGTTGGTAAGTGTGAGGTTCCGGGTTTTCGGGTCCCGTCCATGTCGGCGGCACTAAAATGCGAGCTATAGCGATTACACTAGTGTACATTGATTGAGAAATGCTTTAAACACCTCCAGTTCGTTAGATATAGGCTTGGGAGCCTCGCTAAGACTTTCGTCATTGCCATATGATTGGCTCTGGCACATAAACACGAGTATTTTGGGATACATGCACACGCACAGACCTACGTACAAGCACTCATACATATATTACACGTGTACAGTCAGCGTAATATGTTTAGAAGCCATGGCACACAAGAAAAAGAGGAATATTGCCGTTCCTTCTGAAGGTAGCCCTGATTTCAGATGATCGGCCTGTTCTATAACGCCCTGATATGTGTTGTGCAGTTTAACCGACTAAAATCACACAATTCCTGAGAAATCCAAACTTGTCCGCCGCGGTGGTGTAGCTGCTACGGTGCTCGGCTGCTGACCCGAAGGTCGCGGATTCCATCCCGGCTGCGGCGGTCGCATTTCGATGGAGGCGATATGCTGGAGGTCCGTGTACTGTGCGATGTCAGTGCACGTTAAAGAACACCAGATTGTCGAAATTTCCGGAGCCCTCCAGAACGGCGTCTCTCATATAATCATATCGTGATTTTTGGACGTTAAACCCCAGATATTATTATTATTATTATTATTATTATTATTATTATTATTAGTATTATTATTATTATTATTATTATTATTATTATTATTATTATTATTATTATTATTATAATTACTATTACTATTATTAAATTCAAACTTTTCTCAAACTGAGTGGTATCTAAACATCTGAAGCCTGCTGTACATTTAACATGATAACATTATAATGATAATTGTAGGAATGCTATATGCAAACACTACGATACGATTGTGAGAGACGCCGTAGTAGAGGGCTTAGGAAATTTCGATGAGCTCGGGTTCTAAATCCTAGAACATGGGCCTTCGCCTTCATCGAAATGCGGCCGCCGCTGCCAGGATTTCATCCAGTGACCTTCGTGTCAGCAGCCAGGCACCTTAAACAGCGGACCACTGCGGTGGTTTGTACTTTGATACACACAACTTACATACATACATACATACATACATACATACATACATACATACATACATACATACATACATACATACATACATACATACATACATACATACATACATACATACATACATACATACATACATACATACATACATACATACATACATACTCTAGCGGCCATCGTCATCTTCATCGGCCGCCTATAAATTATGGCGCGCTCAGGCGCTGTGCCTCGTTCCTCGTGTGGTGCGCTGCGAGGTTAGGAAAAGAAAATAAAGAATAGTCTTCTTCTGCTCCTGTCATCGGCCTGAACGGTTCCCTGGTCTTTTGCTCGCCGCCGCACGCATTGTTAGAGAGGACCTAACCTCAGTCTCTATAACGTGGTGACGCGGACGTGATCGCAAGGCGAGCGAGAAGGAGGAGGAGGAGGAAAAACATTTATTGAAACTGGCGAATCTAGATAGCCCTTATCCCCACCGAGCTGGTCTACATCCCTAGTCCGGGACGTCATTACTCGAAGCCGCCGCCCGAGCCCGCTGGACCAGAGTTCGCTGTGCCTCTAGTTCTGAGCTTTAGGCAGGGTCGCCTCCCAGTCCTGTGTGGTGGGGTTCGGGATTGGGGTTAATTTTGGGTTCAATTGGCAGGCCTGGACCATATGGTAAGTGTCGGTCACTTCGCCACAGTACTAGCACTGCCCACTTATTTTCGGGTCGTAATGTTTGAGTACGGCTGAACCGAGCAGCGTGTTCGTCTGTAGGCGCCGCAGGACGCGCTCCTCCGTTTTCGAGAGTCCCTTCGCTGGTGCGGGATACAAGCGGCGTTGTTCAGTGTAGTAGTGTCTGATTTCTCGGAATCGTGTTAAAGGTGTGGGACGTTCAGGCCTATCAGGGCAACGGGGAGTTGTCCTGATACAAACACACACACACACACACACACACACACATGGTGCCAAGTGAACAGTCTTTGGAGCTCCTTTCGGCAACATTGATGACCACCTAATCTTTTCAGGCGCCTCACCACGCGCACTTCAGAAAAGCCGTATATCCGCAAAAGCAGTATTTCGCCTTTACTCTTTGGCATTTATTGTACTTCCAACCTGGCCCATAAATTTAATTTCCGGACAAGACGAGCACTTCGGTCCACGATTCGGAGAGGGTGAAGCGGGTCCCTTGTTTTTGACGATAAAGAATTTGAAAGCGAGAAAGACAGAAGATGTAGGTATTCGACAGGTGCGGAGGCACTATTTTCTTGGTATCATGTCTCAGAAAAAAAAATTGCAAAATAAATCTAAAAAAGAACAGTTTTTTTTTTGCGTCTCAAGCTGCGCTGACCTCAAGCACGCAGACGTTTTGGAAACGTCAGAATAAACTGAAAAAGACCTAGAGCGAGCGCTCGAAGAAAGATTGCCATCGCTTTCAACGCTACCGCGGTTTCTCAGTTTGCTCGTCTCGTTTATTTTTCGCCCCTGAACGCAACAACGTGTAGCTCCTTTGTTTTTTTTCTCTTTTCCCACGCATTACCTTCCTTGATATTTTGATGGGTTAGTACGAGGTGTCATTTTTTCCGCGTCTACCTTTGCTGCACTGTCGCAAGTCTGCACGTAGCTAGATTCTGTAGATTTTCTTTCATTTGTTTCACTCAAGCTTTCTTAGTCTACCATGCAGCAGTAGTAGTATAAGTAGTAGTAGTAGTACTACTACTAGTAGTAGTAATGGTGTCGCACAGCTCACATGATCAGTGGAGAGTGAATAAACAAATAAATACAACAAACAATGATGTTTTTCTTGAAATAAATAAAACAACATGCTGCCGATGATGATGACCTCTTCCAACAAAATTCATTATCATCATCAGCACCGCTTCGCTCAGGGACGGTTTCCACAGAGTGGCAACTCGCTGAATTACCTTTTTTTAAATTTAAGTATATTTTCTAGAGCAATATTAACAGTTGAGCTAGTTCATATATTGTTTATAAAGTGTACAGTGGGCAAACTCTAAGGTTAACCTGTAATTACAACAATGTTAATTTTAACATAAAAAATATACAATATTTTGCAGAGCTGCGTTAATGCCCCAGTGTTGCCCGCAGCATCTCTTTATTTTACTCCAGCAGCACATTTTGCCGGCGTTGCTTTCAAGCCTTCCCTAAACTTCTTTACTGGATAAAAGTATCTCCCTTCTAATCGTTCTCAAACAAACACCGCTTCACAGACACAAACTGCTTTCCCTGAGATTCAACGTTAGCGAGACTTGGTTAGACTCATATTGTCTTCGTGGTTTAGAAGAGCTTATCTGTTTCTTTTGCTCCATCCGCAGTATAGTGTTACTTTATTCCTTCGTAGAAAATTGAACTACATTTGCACGACACATTGAGTGTCTGTAGTTTGCGTTTCATCTTTCTTTTCTTTTAGTAAAGTTGAATTTTTCGCTAGCGTCCACGAGACCGTAACTCTTTAGATTTTCGCGTGAGAGATGTTCTAAGTTCGGGTTCGCCCTCAAATCTTTTCACACAGAGATAAGAAGATGGAAAAGGAAACGATTGTCCACGCGTGCGGCGTAGGTTAGGGGAGGGGGGAGAGGAGGGAGGAGTGCGACAGAAGGTGTAACTGTAAACGGTGCACGGAGCGCTCTTTCTTCAACGCTGTCCCATTTTTGCTATGTTCGCGCGCTGTGAAATACGCCATCACGAGCCAAAACCAACTCGCCCTAGGTTCTACACTTGTGTTACAGAGATCTTGTGAGGGGAGGCGGTGAGGCTGGATTGTAGCAGTCGTGGAAGAGGTAGCAGTGCACACAACATCGTTCATTCTTTTCTTTTTTTGTCATCGATATAAAAGAATATAACAAAACTGGGGATGTAATTCCCGGGTTTTTCTCGTGTCCTCGTAAAACATAAATAAACGGAGTCGTCCTTTCATGCTGAACGCTCCGCAAGACACTCGCCTCCTAATAAGCGTAATTTCTTTTGACAATTTACAACGGCAGTGTCTGCGTGTACTGTAGCTGTCCGCATGTATGTATGTATCTATGTATGTATGTATGTATGTATATATGTATGTATGCATGCATGCATGCATGCATGCATGTATGTATGTATGTATGTATGTATGTATGTATGTATGTATGTATGTATGTATGTATGTATGTATGTATGTATGTATGTATGTACGTGTCGTGTGTGTGTGCGTGCGTGCGTGTGCTTGTGTGTGTGTATGTATGTATGTGTGTTTGTGTGTGTTCGGCTTGTCCATCAAGTGCCTGCAAAAGAACTTCTCTCAGTACTGACACAAAAACAGCGTATTAAATTTCGTGATGTTCCTTTTACTTCAACGATTAAGGCAGACGTTCAGAGTGAGATGGAAGCTTGAACAGATGAAAAATTCTTGGAACACAGGGTGTCCCTGTAGTCAACTTTACGACAACTTGTCTTCTTCAGCGCAGCAACACAACAGGACAAGACCTTGAAGAAAACAGGACCGCTTAAAGACACCACCATTTGTCGACATGTCGGCTCCAGCGAACCCCATCATCTCCTAGAATTTCTCAACATTAACTTTAGCAACACTGAGTAGGTCTGCATGTGACTTGTCTTGAAGCACGTGGTTCATAAAAAAAAAAAGTCAGTAAAGACGAAAACTTATCTATGCTCGATATGCCGCTTATAGTTACTCCGCACTGACGAGGCAAAATAGGTTAGCCTGACAAGAGAGAAAGATAACGTGCGGCACGTTAGCACTAACCACACGATCTCGTTTAGCCGTTTGCCGCAGCATGAAGTTGCACTAAATCAATCAGTCAATTAATCAATCAATCTACTAATCGATGAATCAATTAATGAGTCAATCAACCAATCAAATGAACGTTTATTGCTCCACAAGCACTTATAACAGTTATGGAAAAAAAGTCCGCAAAAACTGCAGCTTGACAAGGCTCCGGCCCTGCAGCACATTAGCACGGTAAAAAAATGTGAAAGTGAATTCTTAGAAAACAGCGCGAAAACGACACAGGACACACAGAAAGGGATTGCACACAGCGCTCTGTGCGTTCCCTTTCTGTGTGTCCTGTGCCTTTTTCGCGCTGTTTTCTAAGAATGTACAACCAACAAGCCCAGCTCTCCGCACGTCGTGAAATTGAAGAAAATGCAGGATATATAAATGCTGTCACTTGGAGATGCTCAGAAATATTTTGCAGAATATGAGCGGATACAAGAAAGGGTTTGTTGGATTGGTTTATCATAATGCACAAGGCTTTGAATGGAGCACTACGTAATGAAAGAACGCTACTGTAGCAACAAAGAAACGCATATTTAGCAAGAAAAAGCATGTGCAAATGCAACAAAGTACATAGAAAGAAAACAACTTCAACCAGGGCCCATAATTTCACTTTTACATAGAACAAGGGCCTCTAGCATTTCTCCTAATCGCAATCCGCCCAGCACGGCTGGGATCGAACCAGCGACTTTTGGGTCAGCAGTCTAGCACCGTAACCACTGCTCCACCATAGCGAATGGTATCAATTTCGAGCGCGTTCAAATGTATTCTTTTGCTCGCAACTTTAACTCAGCCTCGCAATGCGGCATTTAACGTTCGCTACTAGAGTTATTCAACGGTGCACCGAGTACCCACTTAATGATTAGGTGAGGCTTAATCGTACACTGGTTTCTTGCAGTATCAGACTCGACATCCTCCCCACAGCACCTGTATTCTTTTCGTACTACGAACTTCTTGGGATTCCCTAAGCGCTCGACTCTCTTCGCCAGTCCACACTCGCATCCACACTCCCGAGGGTGTATTTAGGATTTCCGAGCATCCTGCCACCGTACATAAGTGATGAAGTGTCTGTCCGTGGTAGATAAGATTAAACGAGGTTCGATCGCGCCATCGCTAACACAGGCTCTAATACGTACACGTGCGCTCGCTTTCTCGCACTCGCATTTCGTATCTCTCAGGAGTGTGAGGCCTCGATACCCGAATATAACCATCCGTGTTGAGTAGCGGCCGCTAGAATGCTCAAGGCCACTACCTCGTGCCCGAGCTTTGAAAAACCTCTTTCGATTAAACACGAACACCACAGGTGCAGCTGTCTGTGCGTGGAGTGGTTTGATGGTAGGGCTTTGCCGACACACAGACTTGAAGAGAACTAACGATGCTGTCTTTAGCGGTTCACTTAACACGCTCATCATGCAGAGCGTTTGCAATAAACTGAGAAATTGAGTCGAAGCATAGAGTAGGGGCGCTATGTTTAGCGACATGCTAATTGTGTGCGTCATCGGTATTGGCCTCGAGGAGTTACGGAGTCGCCCTCTATCGGGCGCGCCTCGATTGCGTGCTAGGCAGGATACCGCGGCGCGCTCCCCATAAGATTTGCTGTCGGCGCTCTACAAAACACCTCGCGGAAGCGCTCCAGGACATTTCTCTGCGTACTTTCGAAACGAAATATGTTCTGTACTGTTAAAATAATAATTTTCGACGAAAAGAAAGCACAACATAGTTTACAGTCGCTG
Organism: Rhipicephalus appendiculatus; assembly: GCA_030522465.1. Lineage (NCBI taxonomy): Eukaryota > Metazoa > Arthropoda > Arachnida > Ixodida > Ixodidae > Rhipicephalus > Rhipicephalus appendiculatus. The sequence goes on along the minus strand of JALIZH010013413.1, from coordinate 43,589 downwards.
TCTCTTTGCAGAAAACGAGGCGCCCGCTTCACGCGGTCACCGCGATGGAGACCCCTGAACCGGCTTCTCGCGTGAAATGTAGTCAGTCGCTGAGTACAAACTATGTGAAACATTTTGTTAGAGTAGACGCCTGTATACCTAAATGGAGCATAACAGAAAGGAGCCTCAAGCCAGTGATCGCACGGGTTCGCGGCGACCGACGGAGCTTTTGCATGTATGAGCGTCTGCATGTATATGTTCGTACTCATGGTTTCGCTTTCGCTACGAGCGTGTTTTGGCGCCGTGCCGTGAACTTAAGGCCGCAAAATATGAGAATTTGTGAGTACAGAAAAGCTGTTGTTGCGCGGACGCTATCAGAGCAGTTCCAAATTTTTTTTGTTACAACTACGACTTCGGCGCGCCTATGGCAACTTGTGATGTCCCGTCCCGACGACTCAACGTTTTCTTTTTTTCGTTTTTTCAGTCAAAATTAATGTATATTTCAATGTAATTTGACATGTTGCCTCGCACTGCATATAGATCGGTCTTCTAAGCGAGCAATTACCGCTGCTCCTGTTATTTCAGTGTGTTCGTTTCGTTTGGTGGTCACACAAAACGTGAGAAAATGCGATGCATTTTTTTAATATGTTGCTTAATTATCGTTTCCATTGCATTCCACTGAACTTGCCGCTCTCTGCCATGAACAAATTCATAGACCAAAGCTTCACCACTTCGAGATTGCTGATTAGAAAGAAGTGGTCTACGAGGCCATGTATTAGCATACAACGCCAAGGAAACGAATGAAAATACAGTAACGTTCGCCGCACTTGTTCTGCAAACGTCGATGTGAACAAGGACCTACCTGAACTTGAAATAGCGGTGAAAGAAAGGGAAGTTATTGCAGCAACCTGCAGCTGCAAAGCAAGGTAACGATAACTCGTAAAGAGTAAAATGCAAAATTTTAATCCCCAGCATTATTTGGCGAGTTGCCCAGCAATTAGGGAAGTATGTCGAGTCTAACGACAACAGCGCGGTTTCTTTTCCACATAAATAAATAAGGCTCCAAAAAAATACATGGGGTTCGATAGGCCCAACTTGAGTTTGAGAGTGGCACAAGTAAATTTGGGCTTTTTAGCACGTAGCGTTTGCGTCATGAGAATGCACGACTGACTGAAAGAATGTTATTGCCAACAAAATGCAGCCCACATCAGCCGCAGCATTTGACTCGCTCGCTATGTACATCCAGCAGCCAACGTCGCATATAAGTTACTAAGGCGAAAACCTTCGACGCCTCATCAGAAGGGAAGATTGACCGTCGGCACCCGCCTCGTCGACGCCGGCATGAGTAATGCAAAAAAAAAAAAATACCCATCACGTGATGACGTCACCATATGTCGTCATCATGACGTCACAGATTGCCCAAATTTGTGAAGACGTCATGACGTCGCCATGACGCCACATAACGTGATGTCACATGATGACGTGTTCACACGACATCGTCGCTTTGCACAGCCTCCGTGATCGGTGGGCCCATCACGGAGGCAGTGCAAGACCTCGTTAGGTGCATAAAGTTTTTTGGAGCGGGACGGGGAAAATCAATGCATTGACTGACAAGAAGGAGAAGAAGGTGGATTTCGCCTTCCGGTCATCTTAGGGGAATGTACAAGGAACATTGTGAGTGTTTAAATCCAACGTATCTAAACAGTCACTCAAGTATCTACAGCCTATATTGTAGACGCTGAGCACGGGGCCCACGATCAAGAGGTCGCACAGGAAAGTTCTGAGATGGTATCACAAGATGCAAAAGGCAGCACCTTTTCCATCCTGCGGTAGCTAAGTACCATTAGCCGGCGGGAACCGCGCCCGGACGATCGTCGCAGTGCGCTCTTTCTGCTACTCAACATGACAGCCCCGACGCAGTAGCGAAAGTTGTCGCGGAAGTGCTTGTTATACACATGACTCGTAGCCGATCGCTGCTTGCCGGTTCTTAGCACCACAACCCACTCTTCACGTAGTTTCTTGACCCACGGGCACCGGTGCAGGCTTATACGGGACTTCGTTCCGTACGTCCGGCACTACTGCACCGAGCAGTAAGAGCAGCATGTTCATCGCTTTCGGAGGCAGCCACTCCTGTTACAATGGGTTCAGTTGGGTTCAAAATGCGAGAAAACATCCGTATTCGTACCGAACGCAGCGTAAGGGGATCTTGAAACTCATTTACAAAGCACGCGGCAGCGCTCCGCAAGCAGTCGACTCGGCCGCCGAGACCACGTGATCCTGCCAAGCACGTCACGCCGACAGTGGCGCCGGCGTTTCCAGTGGTGGCCCTCGAGGCGAATTGCGATTAGGCGCTTAGTGAATGGATGGCTGGTCTCTGAGTGCTCATTAATCATAGCTGCGCAAATTTTAGCCATATACTAAATTATGATATGTCTAGAGGCTACGCAAGGAATGCAGATGTGGTAGTTCTCTGCCCACAAATCAACTCGAAGTGGAGGGAGCAAGCTAATTTCACACATCACTGTACGCATGCATCATCGTTGACCTAGTGGCTATACGCGTACGTGAACGTACACTACACTTGCACTCTATAGAGTGGAGGGGTAATCTATAGAATCTACGGCCTGTAGAATGCATGCGTAGTGTCGGTGTACGGAGCCACTTGAAGCAAAGTTTAAACGACGTACATGAAGAAGAAAAAAAGCTAGTTTAACTGTTTCGTGATAAAGACGCTTATTTACACTCCGTCCACTCTGAGGTACACTCAAGCCGCATCGAGGACAAATTTCGGAATTTTTATTTGCTGCCCACTCCACAGATTGCAAGAATGAAGCCAGTTTCGGATTGAGTAATGCGACTCGAATTGGCCTCGATCACGATTGAAAGCGTGCACCATGTGACAACAGTACCACCATGCGATGAGCAGGTTATTAAAGGATAATAACAATTCCTGGCGTGTAATATCCCAACACCATAATATTATTATGACAGATACTGTAGTGAAGGGTTCCGGAAATTTCAACCACGTGCACTTACATCTAAGCTTCCTTGCTTTTCACTTAACATTTCTCTCTCTCTAAGTCTAAGCACACGGCTTTCAAGCATTTTCGCCTTCATCGAAAATGCGGCCATCGCAGCCGTAATTCGATCCCGCGATGTGTAGGTCAGCAGTCGAGCACCATAATCACTAGACCACTGTGGCAGGTACGTTATCAGAAGAAATAAAGTATAAGGTTAAAACGTCGAGGTCACTTAGGGGAACACAAAGCAGAACAAGTGTATCTACGTAAATTTGAGCAAATGGTCGGGCAACAGCGACTGACAAATGACGCTGTTGTGACGTTGGCCATATCTTAGACACCGATTACATGTCCTCAGTTTACACAAAAACAGGTCTCATCAAGAAATCGACAACAATCTATTTGCGCAAACTAGGCTTGTTGGAAACTGGCATCAGCCGTCGACAGCGTGAATTGTTCTGAAAGGGACAGCGTCGAGATTATAAAAATAAATTTAGGTAATCAATAAAAAAAATCAAAGCTAGCTATCCAGCCAGACGAGTTTTAGGTGATTTCTTGGTTATACCTTGTGGACAATTTTCTTTTTCCTTTTTTTTTTGTGGTTTTGTATCTCCGCAGCGCAATGTGGATAACCGGGTAATTAACCTGCTAAATCAGAAGCAGTAACGCACTGCTTCTGATGCAGGGCGTGGACCCACATACAAGGCAGAGTATGTGTTTTTTTTCTCTTTTTTTTTCTTTTTATAATGTGAGGCTCGATCGTAGCCCAGTGTGACGCAAGTATTCCGCAAGCAAGCTTCCCTGATAACCTATTTGCGTGAATTCCTTCCATGGTCTTCAAGCGAAGGTTGATACGACTTGCAGATTTCGGTGATGGTGTCGTACGCGGATAAGCCGGCGCCAGCGACTGCAAAGAAATGCCGCTCTCGAAAGTGCGCCGGCCACATGTGTATTTGTACGCGCAATTTTAGGTGCGAAGCATCTTAGAGCCGAGCTCAATCCGGTGGTGTGCGGCCTGACCACCCTTACTGCGCACGCGCCTACTCTCTCTCCCACTCTTCTCCTTTACGCAGGTGTTCAGTCGCCTCCGCTCCTCCTCCCCCGCGCAGCCGCACTCTCCTCCTTTACGCGGGCGTTTACGCAGGCGTTCGGTCGCCTTCTCTCCTCTCCTGCCCCCGCGCTGCAGCCTGTAAACCAACTCCATCCTCTCCCTCCCCCATTTCATATAAGCGCCTGCGCTCGGTCGAGGAAGTCTCGCTTGAATCGTGCGGTCGCTGCAGTTGTCTCGAAAGCCTCGCTACCCTCGCCGCAGACTCGCGTTGTCTCTCTGTAGCGGAAGCGGTAGCTCGACGCCGAGGCTTGGCTTCGACGGCCGAGTGAACGTAAACGGAAACTTGGTGTACACCCCCCAATTCTGCTTGGCATCCCCTCATGGTTCCCTTTAGTGGGAGATGGTGTAATTTTTTCAATAACTGATGCCATCTCCAGATCGTGGGGCTTGTCGGCGATCCCTTTTTTGATAAGGCCGCGTGATCTTATATCAAGGTGACTCGTCCTTTCGCGTTTCCCAATTTCGTTGTTGCCTCGATCTGAACGCATTGCCACCTTGTTGCCTTTAGCAACACAAGTGTTCGATTGGTAACCACGAGAGTTAAGGTCGAAATCTCGTCATGGAGGAAGGAAACAGTTTGGAAGGAGCATTGCACAGTGAGAACGAAAGAACTAACGAACGCGCGAAAAAAAGAAAGAAAGAAAGAAGAAAAGTTAGGCAGATCCTAAGTACCATGGGAATCGATGTTATGCGAAGCATCCACAGATAAGGTGACTGAGTTGTAATTTTTTTTTATTGAGCGAAACGTTATGAAATGACGCTAAAGATATGTGCAAATGTTGCACGCACAGACATGTTGAACAGTTGCATATGTTTCATATAACGAGTTGTTTACAGTTGTGTAAAGATGCCAACAGAAACATGGGTATTGCCAACACCAGAAGCCGTAAGCTGATATGTAGAGCTTGGTCTTGCAAGGATGGAAGCCCTGAATAGTGCTATGTAAACCAACTACAATGGATGGCGCTTAAGTATTCAACTGACGTTAACCCGACAAGGCTCCTTCGTCATAGGAGTACGTATGTAATGTTTATAAAATTAGATAACCAGCACTGCAACCACAATATACGTTTCACCAACATTACGCTTGCATAGGGTGTTCTTCCAAAGCAGTTTCGAGACTTGACGTGGCTCTGTGGTAGAATGCTTGATTGTCACGCAGAATGCTTGGGTTCGATTCCTGCTGGGACTCTGATTTATATTCTTTGTATTCCTGGCGTGAACGTCGTCGATGTCCGTTTTTCTTAACGCTGTCGCCTTTAAATTAACAATGCCTGTTCTCGCCGTTCCTGGGTAGACATAAATTGTCAATGTCCTGTGGCGCATACCCGCATTCCGCGGCCCGTGGTATACGGGTATGAGCCACACGTGTCTGGAGAAATGAGTTTGACGACGTACGCGACGGGATTTTCACGTTATTCATGTCATGACCAGGCAGACATAGTCGTCAATACCTCTTACCCTCCCGTACAAATTTTGGTCTACCCCAAGTTAAGGAGGCCATCACGAGAGCACCCAGACGTAGGCGGCTAGATAGATAGATAGATACGTAGATAGAAACACAAAAGTGCTTACAGTACGCAAAGAAATGCTTCGCATTTAAAAAGTAGTACGTCCAGCACACACACGTCAAGCTTCTTTCCCGCATTTTTTCGATAGAGCAAGGGTTCCTGAATATGCCTTCTTTTTTTGTGCAGCTCGTTAGTAGTGTAGTGCGATGTAACCAGTCCACAAAAGAATTTTACCGGTTCACCTATCTTGCCTAGATCTCGAGTTTTCTCACTCTTCATTGAAGAGTCGAAAGCACAATTCGTCTCTTACGAAAGCTCTCAGATCGTGCGCTCCTCCCGCTAAGCATCGTCAGCTGCGAACACCTGCCTCACTAGGACCCACTGCAGGTGGTAGTGACAGCGGTAAACATCCCACTCCTTTATATTCCCTCAATCGACCCAACACTGGTGTGTCTTCCTTCCCGCCATGTCATTACTTGATATGACCGTTCGCAAAGGGAAGTCAGCAGAGGCGATGGCAATGTTCATTTACTCCTGCTGGAGCTAGCCACAGGGCCTCCATCCTGGCATCCGCTGTCAATTTGCTGTCCCGCTTAGAGTCTGCTGCGTCACGTTCGGGTCACACCCCTTAATCTATCGCCCGGCCGCATCACAAATAGACGACACCCCCCCCCCCCCCCCGACGCTGGAGATCCTCAGAATGACGGCAGATGTTCATTTTCTATCGCAACAACGCTTATTATATATCAGTGGTTCTCGCCGTCTTCTGGTTATTGTTCCCATAACGAAGAGTTGGAGACCGTGCGCTGCTAATACCCGCGTGTGGGTAGCAAGTGGTGCATGACATGCCAGCGAAAAGACCTGGTACGCTTGCTCGGTTTAGCGTTGGAGCCATGCAGCAGAGCGAAGGCACTGAGTGACGCAGCGTTTGCGGCAACTACCACGAAGCTTGCCACCATCTAGAGTCTCGTCGCAATTCTAGTTGCATGAAATATTGCAAGAAGTTCTAGAGGAGCATTGGTGACGATCGACTGACACCAACGCAAATGGTTTTGAAGTGGTAAAGACGCGTCCGTTCATCTGCGAGGCGCGAATAATGGAGACTTAATTAACGTGGTTTCGTTCTTGGATTTCGCCTGTGCGTTCGTCAGAATGAGCAGTCGTGATGTGACGTCACCCTGTGAACGTTACTGTTTCGCTCTAAACTTGTGTTTGAACAGTGCTTCTTTATACAGCTTTTAGTAAGTTACGCCTTATTCGATACGCGACGAATTAGAAGGGCGTTCAATTGAGACACCCTCTTCCGTGAATTACAACATATGAAACCAACAGATATTGAAGCAGCGAAGTTATTGCTGAAGTGATTTGTTGATAGTAATTCCGGCGTAGAACTTGTACATTAGAGCGATGTGTAAGTGTACAAAAAGAACGACATGCCTCTTGTGGTAGCCCAAATCCCAACCTCCGCACCAAGCATGCAGTAGTTCCTCGCCTCAATTGCTAAGCGCTGATCCAAAAGTTCCCATCAAGACCATGTACTCCCGCCAAGACGTAGAAAAAACCTACGTGTGGCGAAATAAGTGAGTAATCACGTCCCAGCGACGTCACGAAGAGCACGAATGCTGCGACTTCAGTAAAGTGACACACCGAGTAATAAATATCACACGCGCGTCTCCGCTTTGCGGCGCCAGCTTCACTGAAACGCTCAGCTACGTCTTCCGGCAGTGACACCGTGCCGTCGTTGAGCGTCCTCCTTGTTCCGAGCTAGTGAAGGTGGAAGACCGTTTCGTTTTTTATTCGTCAGCATTGGACGCGGAAATGATTTCTACTACACGTGGCCGCAGTGATCATATTCACCCTGACGTTTGCGCAAATGGATGTCGCGATGAGTCTCGAGAAGGAGTCACACGCCTCGTTTCTAGACTTCAAAACTCCAATAAATTGCGTCACCTATTCTCTGTCAAAATTTTTTCACAGAATAATTTTGTATTCAGCAGTTGCGTTTATAAAATCTAGATGGCGGTAGGCACGCGCCTTACCACGTCGACCGGACATACATCTGTATAGATAACCATCGCGGACTAAAAATACAGTTGCTTGAATGTACTGTGCTGGTGCGGTTCCCTCCGCGATCCTGCGGCTCTCCGACGTAGTTCGGCAGGGCGTGGCGGTGGATACAACAAATTTCTAGGAAGAAGGAAAAGCTCATTCCGTAATCAGTTTTGTGTCGGGATACAGTGTGATTTTTATGTCTACACTCGTTCAAAGCGCCCCTTAACCACCAAGAGACGCTTGAGGGCTCCTCTCCGTGCCTCATGACGTCCGATTATGTGACGCGGCGTGCGACAAAATCCGCCTAGTGGATGAAGAAGAACCTGTTTGTCTGCGAGCAGGTGTGCGCGCTCCTTGCTCTTTCTCCTCGCAATGCGGGGAGGAGCACTCTGAGATGGTGTCATGATGTGCGCGGTACTTTCATGTGGTGCGTGGTGTTGGTGTTGTGTAATGTGCGGTGCGCTGACGAAGACGACGACGAGATAAGAAAAAGGTGGAATCGGGTCGTCTAAGTTGTGGGAATCGAGCGCGCCCTCCCCCTTTGGCGCCTCGTTCCCCAGCTAGCGCGAGTGCTGGCCCCGTGCTCCTCGTGCGCCGGGAACATGGCCACCGTGGTTTCGCCGCCAGCCCTTTTTGTCTGGTGCAAGTAGAGCACTGCACGGGCTCGGGCCTACCCGAAAACCCGGGCCCGGCCCGGCCCGCGGGCCGGGCCGGGCCAGGTAAAAGTAGGTTTCACGGCGGGCCCGGGCCGGGCTCGGGCCTGAAGCTCCGGGCTTAGGGCCGGGCTCGGGTTTGAGGTGGCGGGCTCGGGTCGGGCCGGGCCTGGACTTTTCTCAATTCTAAAAGGGACACTAAAGTGAAACACTGAATCGGTTTAGACTGAGAAAGTCTTCTCTGAGAACTCGAATGTCATTCATTTCGTCACCATAAGTTTATTTTAAAGGAGAAAATCAAGGTCAAAGTTCCAACTTAGAATTTCGCTCTGAAATCTCCGCGCGTGGCGTCACGGATTTCAAACTGTATTCGTCGTACTTTGGGGGGCACTGCTCTTCAAAATTTCCAGAAACTTGGCGTTTTAAGTCTATGGGCCACTCAGAGGTCAATTTACTTCATTTTTACCGATTATGATATACGCAGGCCCCAGTAGACGCCGTCACAGTCTAGGACGGGACGACTTCTGCTGCGCGAATTTCAAGGTGGCGTCGCCACCCGCACTTTCGCGCTTACCGAGAGTCTTGTCACGGCGAGCGTGGTTATTTTGGAATTGTAAAACAGTAATTTACTGATAATAGGAAAATTATTCTTCTCTTTAGTGTCCCTTTAAGTTTATTCCAAAGACGAGGAGCATTCATATATGTTTCACATTTTATCTCGAAAAAATGCTTCTTTTATGTGGGGCAAGCTACTTGGAGTTCTATGTTCGACAAGTAGTGAACTTCGTTTGCTTCGTGCATATAGGGCTACTTGATTGATCTGAAACGGGCGAGCTAGAAGTAAATAGACCAGCCGCTTAAATAATCAACATCTGGCTGTTCTGGGATTTATTCCCATTCTTTATTATTTTATCTTGAATATTCCAGCCCTCCACTAAAACGAAAGTACTGCACGGAGTCTCGTTACATAGAATCCCTATAAAGACATTTGTTTTCCGTGGCTCCATCACAGTTCCCAGTGGTCATGTCACGCGAGATGGACATGCACAGCCTGCTTTGTTCGTCCACATTGGTGGCGTGCTTTCGTCTTGTTCCGCTGCAGCAAGGGTCTGAAACTCGCATTAGCTAACGGTGTGCATTCACGAAAATTTACTCCCTCAATGGCCAAGACAGTAGTAAAGGGAGTGGGAAATAGGTTGTACCAAATGTCACCTAATTTTGCCATTTCAAATACCTTTCCCATATCTCATATATCGGTCATTTCTGAAGAGTATTTGGTGGCGAGATTCCAACGACACATTTATACCTATATCTCAAAATGACTAAAATCCGGATGCCTATTCTGAAATATAGACTTTTGTTTTTCACGGATATCTATCAACGCTTGGTGGATGCATGGACTGTCTCACAAGAATATGCTTTAGACCTGTCATGCCTATGTAGCTTAAGGACTGACTTAAAAATAAAAAAAATAAAAAATGGGACGCAGTCAGTCGTGTGCCGGGCCGCAGGGCGCTTGTTTGAGACCATTGCACTATGTAGTGCGACAGATACATGATACTGCCGCAACAGCGTTGGAATGTGCAAGAATAGCATAGGTCCATTAAACAAGGCGTCGGGCAAAGTATATTCGCTTATGAAATGTCTGGCTTGAAAAAAGACAATTACGAATTCTGTGCCATGTGATTGATGTCCCTTTACCTCGAACCATATGATAATAATATCTGGGGTTTAACGTCCCAAAACCACCATATGATTATGAAAGACGCCGTAGTGCAGGGCTCCGGAAATTTCGACCGTCTGGTGTTCTTTAACGTGCACTGACATCGCCAAGTCCACGGGCCTCTACCATTTCGCCTCCATCGAAATGCGACCGCCGCGGCCCGGATCGAACCCGCGACCTTCGGGTCAGCAGCCGAGCACTCTAACCGCTATACCACCGCGGCGCACGACTCGAGCCGTATGAGTAAGCGCCAAAAAGGTTATTCGCGCCTTTATTACCAAACTGGGACAAACGTCGAAAACAGTTCGAGATCTCTTCGTCCACCTCCTGTCATTCGTATGCCTGCGCAGTCCAATGACCACTTTCTACCAGTACAACATCGTTAGGAAGGCGTACACTATTACAATGTGAAAAAGAGAGAGAGCGGTGCAAAACGTGCATAACGTACACAGCTGAAAACTTCAAGGAGAAGCTTTCAAAGAGGAGTTTTGTGGATGACATTGAAGAGCAGCATGACGTTCGGGAGCGAGAGAAATCAAGGGACGAGCTGTACAGCTATGTTCACTGTGCAGAAGTCCGCAAAGACACCTTAAATTTGCCCAGTAGTGGAAGTTCAAAACAACGACTGGCGACGCCTTCACATTTCGCAAGGCAGATGTACACCCCTGCGGGTAGCGCAAGGAGTGCGAGAAACTTAAGCGTGGCAGGGTATGTGATGCAACAGCGCATGACGTGCTTAAAGCCGGTATTTTGATAATTAGATTTTTTGCACAATGGCATGTGAAGAAACAAGCTGTAAAATATGCCATAAAGAACTGCTATAGTGTATATCCTAGCAGCGGTGTGACAGATAAAAAATGCTATGAAAAATATTTTTTTTCTTCCTTTCGCCAGTTTTTACGTATTTCTAAAAGTACACGTGGTGCGTGCGGTTCATTATATTTTTTGTCTATAGTGTAGTTACAAGAGCATAATGAATTTTGATTTCTTTCTCTTGCATTGGCAAGGTGCTACTATGCTCCAGACAGGCGCTACATATCCAGAAAAGTACATGATTGGCTTTGTCGTTAGAGCATGCTTAAAATTTTAATAGACCGCAATGTAAACAAAGGGGAGGGAGGGTTCTGTTTCTTGTGTCCTCCATTTTTTTATTGCGCTCTGTATTGAAACTGAACTCAAGCTGCAAATCACTTTCCTTGCTACAATATCTGCTGCAAAACGCTCTTGATGAGCCCCCCGCTGCCGATCGGTAGTCGAGGCTCCCGAGAACGCGCGAGGCAAATATTATAGCGCAGCACGCGGCCTGGAATTTACAATAAATTCTCAAAGTCAACAGAAAATCGCATTCTCTTCTCCCGACAAATGACGTTACAGGCTCAAAAATCACCACGTCCCAGGCCAAGTATCAGCCATTGGCTGATTTGACCGTGGCGGGCTCGGTCGTTACTGGGGCCGCAGCGGGAGGCCGCGACTGGTCTACTCGAGCTTAACACCTGTGCGTGCGATCGCACTCACACGCGTTATGCTCGTGTGCTGCGCATTCGAAGAAAGAAAGAAGAGAAAAAGTGCTAAAGGACACGAGGCACATGTGACGTATTTTCTTCCCCCGTGCCATCCCTGCGTGCTTAGCTTGCAGCGGTTTCGTCGGAACGAGAGTAGAGAGAATGCTATTGCAGCGTTTCGACAAATCTTTGTAATTCCGCTCCTACTGACCAGATTAAAAAAAAAAAATTGCGGCGGTGAATTCGTGAGGCAGTAAGCTCCTTTAGTGAATCAATTCCTTGGCTACTTGGGAAAAGTGTTGCAGTGCCCCCTAATTGTGCACAATAATTGCGAACAAGGCTTCCATTCTGGGTCCAGCAACGTCAACGCATTTTTATTATCTTGTGGTCGGTGTCCTTGTCTTTTTATTCAATGGTTCTTCCCGACCAGACGGGTGTCCGTCGATGCCTTGATTGCATCCCCATAGTATGTCAGCTCATCTGTTTCCGCCGTGAGCCCCTCTTTACAAGAAATTACCGCAGGCTAAAGTATAATTGTTAGCGAAGCATGCGCCACCAAAGCGTATATATTTGCCACTCAAAACAGCTCATTGTCGATTTCGTGTTCGGGCAACACGACCTAAATTATGGGATCGGGCTTTTGTCGGGCCCGATCTGCGGTCGGGCCGGGCCGGGCCGGGTAGGCGAATTTTATCCTCGGGTACGGGCCGGGCCCGGGTCTCGCTTTGAGTCACCGGGCCGGGCTCGGGCGGGTAAGTTTAAACAAGTTTCGGGCCCGGGCCGGGCCCGGGCCGAAAATCCCGGCCCGTGCAGTGCTCTAGGTGCAAGCCACGCGTCGGTCTTCCCTGCGCGGAGACACGTTGTCCGAACATGCCCGGACAACGCCTTCCCCTCGCATCACGCTAGTGCACGTGACGGTGCTTCGCCGATCTTCATTGGCCGCCCGTGAAAGCCCCCTCTCTCCTGAGCTTGCTTCCGCCAGTGTTGCCAGGTTTGGCTATATATAGCCAAATTGGGCTACAGAAAAAATTTTTGGCGTCGACTTAGGCGAGTTGGCTATGTGGCTATATTTGGGCTACTGAAAATCGGCGACTTGGTTTTGTTTGGGCTATAAGTGGCGCCGTCATGATCAACGCTCCAGACGTGACTCTCTAGAGGATCAAAAAATATCTAAATGCGCATTCACATTTGACCTTCAAATTAGCTGAAAGCGGCAAAATTCACCAGAATTCCGCACGTTTCGTCGCCTAAGAAAGTGGAAAGCTGTGCGATGAGCACCGTCGGTGTATGAACATTCTCGCCCAGGCAACGGCGGGACGCCTTTCCGCTTCTCCGGGAGCCGTACTTTGTCTATACTAGCATATGAACCACGTGATTTCAGGCCGCAATTTCAGACTGCAGGCGAAGGAGTTGGATGTGTATCTGTGTAGGTACAAGCGGTCCTTTGTTTTTTGAAGCCTTCTGCAATATAGGCGATTCCATGTTCTTGTTTGTAATGAGATTGCAGGCACAACGCGGGTAGTGGTGTTGTGTATGCTGTAGAACGCACACAATTTCGAGCGTATACGCTGCAAAGAGCAATGAGTCATGCACCTGGCCGTGGCCATGAATTCACGCGTTTCATTCTATATCCGATTTCGGCGCCTGTGCTGACCGCTCGTGCTTTGCGTGACATCTGCTTTGCTTAGAGCAAGTTCACCCAAAAGAATTTAATTATTTATCTACCGCGTTGCCCACATTTATGGAATGGTATTTATGGTGCTCGACTGCTTACCGAAGGTCGCGGGATCGAATGCCGGGCACGGCACCCGCATTTTATTGCGATAGCAATTATATGGACACTCGCGGCTGGTTTTCGCCGTCGGCGTCGGCGTCCGCGTCATTTGCCGTATATGTATATGTATATATATAACAGGGCGCGCCGGTCGTTCGTGAGCGTGAAAAGACGCGAGGGGGGGGGGGGGGGGGGTCCCTGGAGCGACCTTCGATTTTACGAGCGGGGCGCGCGCGTTATCTCCCCTTCTCGGCGGCCGACAGCGGACGGAAGGGGGGGGGGGGGGCGACGTTTGATTTTACGAGCGCGGGCGCGGGCGCGCGCTTTATCTCGCCTTCTCATCTCCCCTTCTCGGCGGCCGGGCCGGCGTACCCTTCTGCGTGCTGCGCTCTCAACGCGAAGAGAATTATAGTGCAGTGGGGTCGTGCGGGGACCTGGGCCGTATGTGCCCGAACTCCTTGGTCAAATAAAGTTTCACCTCCTCCTCCTCTCTTAAACAAGCGTTTTCTAGAGTTGCGTGAGATCGGATCCAAAAAGAGTTAGCTGCCAGCCTCACTTCGTATCACATTACAATTTTTTGCTATCGCATTCATTGCTTCACCCTTGCGGTGAAACTGTGACTTTTTTATGAAGGCAAAAAGCTGGTCGTGATTTCCGGAGCCGTCCGCTACGGAGTCTCTCATAATCATTTGGCCGTTTTGGGAAGTAAAACCTCGACTATTGTTAATATTTACCACTTCCGCTGTTCTATTCCGCACTGCCGCAACAACATTACAATATATATGTACAAGTGGGCTCTTTTTTATAAGATTTGGCGGTGCTTAACGGAATTCGAGCATGAACTGAATATTCTCAAGGCAAGCAGCCAAGGCTCGTGGCTATGATAATAAAATTTGTCTAGTAAAGCACAAAAAATAATCATTGGCCCTGTTTTGCTTAATTTGTAAAATACTGCAGAGTTGGCGATAAGTGGTCCTGTAGAACGCATCTCATCAAAAGGTCACTTCCCAAAAAGCAAGGGACTCGTGAGACGCAACTTGCACAATTAAGTTTTCGTGTTTTGTTTTGTTTTCAAACTAACGTGCGCTGATTGCTCAAGGAATCACCTCAATATCGATATTTTGACGTTCTTGAACACAAGCTCTTTGATACACTAACAACAGGTTGCACGAAAAAGGATTTCAGTAGTCGAATGCGAAAATGTAAGTCCAAAAAATATTTCAAATAAGAATGACTATATTTGGCTACAAATATTTTCGCTCTTTTTTGTCTTTGGCTACATTTGGGCTACAGTTTCTCTGACTTTTGGCTACGCCATCTCGACCGACCTGGCAACACTGGCTTCCGCCCGGCGCTCGCGCGCCGTGGCAGATGCTCACAGTGTAGATGATTACTTGCGCTCTAATCTTCGTCGGCTGACTCTAATTGGAAAGCGAATTCTTCGCTGCGCGGTAACTATAGCAGGGCGGCTGGGCCGCGCGCGCAGGAGCCTTGAAAAGGAGCGACCTCGACTCGTGGGTGACAGTTTCAAGACTGGTTTATTGAAGATGACTAGAAAGTTCGAAAGAAAGAGAGAGGTAGAATAGGAAGAAGGAAAGATCGGAGCCGATCCAACGAAGGCTACCGTGGGAATGGTGCGAGCGAAACCCCCCTTCGCTCCCGTCGGCTTTGTGTTGGCGGCCCTCCTCTCGACCCGTGAAATCGGGCGGCGAAGATGAACGTCTTCGACGGCGTCTGTACGGCGGGGAGGCAGGACGAACTCCCTTCGGCATTCTTAACATCCTCCCCCGCAATGAGCACACGCTCATTCCTGGTCGTCGTCGTCCCATGGTGGCTGGTTAGTCGTTGAGCTCAAGCGGGTACAAGGCTTGTACTGGTCGTCGAAGTTCCCTTCTGTTTGGCAGAAGTATTTGGCAAGCGCGTGTTCGGCCATCTCTTCCTGGGAAAGTTTTCAGAACACGGCACAGTTTCCACATTTGGCGAGGAGTTCTTTCCTCTCCGAGGAGAACGACATCTCCTTCATTGATGCTTCTCCCCTTTCCTGGCTTTACTACATGTGCAGAACGCAGTTGCAGGAGATATTCGAGTCTCCAACGTCGCCAGAATGAGTCGACAAGGGTGCTGCGCTGCTTCCATCTTCGGATCTGGCTATCTGCGGTCGACTTCACTTCCGTCGTTTCTCGGAGAGGAGGCAAACTGGTTAGCTTGCGGCCGACCAGGAAGTGGGCAGGTGTCAAAGGCATAAGCTCCCCCCGCGTCCGAAGAGACGAAGGTCAAGGGACGAGAATTAACCGCAGCCTCTGCTTGCGTTAGAACTGTGGAGAGGCTGTCGTAGTCGAGGAAGCTTTTTCCGAGCACTCGGCGAAGGGTGGCCTTGACGGTTTTCACCATTCTTTCCCAAAAGCCACCCCACCATGCAGCTCTCTCAACAATGAATTTCCAAGTGATGTTATGTTCACTGAAGAAAGTACGGACCTCACTTGCTTTTATGGCTTGGAACATTTGGTTCAAGTCCCTTGAAGCTCGTTTAAATGTCAGAGCGTTGTCGGATAGCACCATCTTGCAGATTCCTCTCCTCGATACAAATCTCTTGAACGCCATCAGAAACGATTTCGATGAAAGGTCTCTAACAATTTCGAGGTGCACGGCCCTTGTTGTCGCGCAAGTGAACAAAGCAATATAAGCTTTGTGTTCGGACTCGCTTTCTTTGTAGAATATTGGCCCCGCAAAGTCAATTCCTGTTGTCTCGAAAGGGTCAGCTTGGCTTACTCTGCAGGCAGGAAGTGGGGCGGTAGGCTCGTCTGCGGCTCGGCAGCTTTGCTTCTGACATGGAAGACAGCGTCGAATGACTGATTTGATTGTTTGTCTTCCTCTAATAATCCAATATCGTTCTCGAAGAGGAGTGGACAACGTTTCCAGCACTCCAGCATGCAGTAAGCGTCTGTGCTCCCAGTGAATAAGCAGGCGCGTGAAAGGGTGAGACGGTGACAATATCACAGGGTGTTTCGTTTCTTCTTCTTCTGTACTGTACTGTAGCCGCCCACCAACTCTCATCACACCATCACTGTCCAAGAACGGATTGAGTGCCATTACTGGGGATGTCCGATCGAGAGGCCTGGAATCGCGCAGTGCGCAAACGTCCTTTGCAAATGTTTCTAATTGGCAGGTTTTCTGCCAAAGCCTTTCCGCATCAGCTACTTCCCCGGCCGTCAGCTCTCCCGTCAATTTCGACTGGCATCGACTGTTGTGAACGAAACGCCCGACCCACGCTGTTACGCGGAGCACTCTTGTCAAGGAGCTGTAGTTTTCCAAGTTCATCAGCGGATCCGGGTGTGTCACTGCGACAGAACTCAAAACTTGGACCGCTCGCTCTTCCTCCATGCACAGCTGGCTCGTACTGAGGTCTGACTCTGAGGCTGTAGTGGATTGTTCTTCTTTCTGTAGCCACTCGGGGCCTGTCCACCAGTCTTTGCGTCCGACCAGCTCAGAAGGCAACATCCCGCGGGTCAACAAATCTGCGGGGTTCTCTTTGCCGGGACAGTGCTTCCATGACGTTGGATCTGTAAGCGTTTGAATTTCTTGAACGCGATTGGCAACGAAGGGTTTCCACCTCAGAGCGCTGCTCTTGATCCAACTGAGCGCTACGGTTGAATCGGTCCAACAGTGCACGGAAATGTCCTCAACGTTTAGTTGTTTCGTCAGGTATCTGGCGAGTCGTGCACCAATCAACGCTCCCATCAGTTCCAGTCGTGGCAATGACAACCGCTTAAGTGGAGCGACTCTTGCCTTTGCCATTAACAGCTCAACAGTGGCCTCACCCTCTTGATTTCGCGCTTTGATGTAAGCTACTGCGCCATATGCCATAGGGCTCGCGTCGCAAAATATGTGCAGCTCGGGTTTTGTCTCGGCACGTTTCAGGTCGTGAGCCAATGTTCTTGGAATTGTTACTTTCCGAAGTTCAGGAAGTTGCCGGCACCATTTGTCCCATCTCTCTTGCACATCTGGAGGAATCTTGTCATCCCACGCTGTACCCCGTATCCAGAGGCTTTGAAACATTATCTTTGCGGTGATAGCAGTGGGCGCGAGGAAACCATACGGGTCGAAAATGCGTGCTGAGGCTTGCAGTAGAAATCGCTTTGTGTCCTGTCGACTTGCCAGAAATCCAATCAGGGCAGACATCCCAAAGATGAACTCATCTGTGTCGGGCCTCCATTCTACACCGAGAATCTTTGTGGGGCCCAACTCCGGTAGAGTCTTCAGGGTTGTCTTAGTCTCAGCAAACGATGCCATTAAAACTGGATTGTTCGATCGCCATTTCCTGAGGTTCATGCCTCCCATCTCTAGTATAGACTGTGCTTCCTTGCATATGTGTTCTGCCTCTTCTACGCTGTCAGCACCAGTAACAAAGTCATCGACATACAGGTTGTCACTCAGGATCTTAGCAGTGCGGGGAAATTTCTCTTCGACGGTTTCCAAATGATGACGTAAGGTAGCTGCGAGGAGGAACGGGCTGCACGTAGCACCGAATGGTACCCTTGTCATCCGGTATTCTTCTATCGGGGGTAGCATTTCGCCTTGCTTTGGTGTACTTTGATACCACAGAAAGCGGAGGGCGTCGCGATCCTTCTCAGCCAGCTCAATTTGGAGAAAAGCCTTTTCTATGTCGGACATTATGGCCACATTGTGCACTCGAAAACGAATTAGAATGTCTGATGAACTTGGATTTAGGTTGGGTCCTGCGTAGAGAACGTCGTTCAATGATAGCTTCCCTGCTGCTTTCGAGGACGCATCAAATACGACCCTCAACTTGGTTGTTTCGCTACCTGGCCGGACAACGCCTCGGTGTGGCATGTAATAAATGGGCCCCTGCGGGGGACTTACCCACTTCGTTAACTTTCTCAGCGTGTCCGGCTTGAAGGTAGTTCCGGATTGCCTGGTCATAGCTGCGGATCGTCTCGTCATTTCGCAGCAGTTTCGCAGAGAGTGAGTGAAGCCTGTGCGATGCCGTTCCTCTTTTGTCGGTCAGCTGCGATGAGTTCTCTTTCCACGGAAGCCTGACTTCGTATCGACTGTTCTTGTGGACGGCGGTGTCCTCAAATGCCCTAAGAACGTCGTCATTTTCAGTGGGCAGCGGTGCGTCATCGACGATCCCAAGGTGTTCCAGCTCCCAGAATGATCTTAGTTGACTTGAAACGTCTTCTGGTTCCTGATTCACGCTGACTCGCATAACTCCGACGCTCGTCAGGTGCGTTGAGGCAGACGATGTTGTGTCTGTGCCCTGCAGCACCCATCCCAACACAGTCTCTACGGCCACGAGCCGTAGAGCCGAGAGGTAGAATAGGAAGAAGGAAAGATCGGAGCCGATCCAACGAAGGCTACCGTGGGAATGGTTCGGCCGAGACCCCCCTTCGCTCCCGTCGGTTTTGTGTTGGCGGCCCTCCTCTCGACCCGTGAAATCGGGCGGCGAAGATGAACGTCTTCGACGGCGTCTGTACGGCGGGGAGGCAGGACGAACCCTTCGGCATTCTTAACACACAGGCCCGCACGAGAGGTGGACGCGCTGCTTCAGCAGGCGGCTTCTCGTACGTGCGCTCGGCTGCTGCCCTTTGTGTGATAGCCTAGCGCCTGCCGGCAAGCGTTCACTCGGTCGGTTTTGCGGAGTTACCCTAACGGCCCGCAATCCCGTGATTGTCGCACTGTGCTGTATCTTGGGTTAATAAACCCGTGTTTGTTGACGACCTGCCTCGAGTGCCATCTCTGCGCCGTGTCGGAGAGTCGACGAACCCGGCCGTAGCGTCTCTGTGCGCGACGGCGGTGGAGAGCGTCGCGTCCCTTCCCGGTCGCTTCGTAGGGTAAGCTTGTGTAGCAAACCTATCTCCACAAAGTCAAGCCAAGCCGTGGGAAGTGGAGGGAAGACGAAGACGAGGCGTGCATTCGAGAACGGAATCGAACGTAGCAGTCGCAGGCCGAAGCGCTCGTCGGGTGCAGGTCCCAAAGCCTACGGCTGCCTACCGACTGCACGGGCCTCACTTCCTTCTACTGGGCGCTCCAGCAGCCGGTGCCGGTCCGTTGAGCTCAGACCCGGCCGCATTCCAGACCCGGGCCTACTACTGGCTGTCCGGGACGTGTTGGTTTCACCTGTGGAGAGAGACGAGACGAGGGAAACGTCGTGAAGGCGGCGTCTCGCCACTTTATTCGGGAAGACCAAGCGGAGCGGAGATGGCTGCCGGAGTCCAAACCACCAGGCGCGAGATCTTGTTCTCTAGCTCGCTCCTCGAGCTCTGCATGAGCTGCGCGAGAGGCGCGGCGCGGTGACTAAGAAATGATGATGATGATGATGCAGGGCGATGATGATGGCGCTACAGATTTGTAGCGCCGCGCCGCTCGGGAAAAAGCTGCAGCGCAAAAAAAGAAGAAGACAGCCGCGTGGCTCGTGCCACGGGCCAGAGAACAAGATCTCGCGGCTGGCGGTTTGGACGCTGGCAGCCGCTGTAGCTCCGCTTGGTCTTCCCGAATAAAGTGGCGAGACGCCGCCTTCACGACGTCTCTCAGGTCTCCTGTCTCGCTACAAGTGGTGACCCGAAGGACGCGCCCTTCGACGAGCGGCCGCTGCCATGCTTCCGCGACTCTGCCCGCCAGTGAAGCCTTTCCACCCGGCCTACCCCCGAGCGTTCTTCTATCAGCTCGACGCCACTCTCGCGATCAATGGCGTCACGGAACAGCCGACGATGTACGCCATCCTGCTCGACGCCCTTCCGGTAGAGCTGCGTCATCTCGCTCCCACGTCGAGCTCCAGCCCGCAGCCATACGACGACGTGTGCGCTGCGGTGCTCGCGTGCTACGGCCACACCTACCGCCCGCTTCCGGGGACCCGCGACTTCCAGGCTTCCCGGGACTACGTCGCGGCGAGCGGTACCGAACGGCCCGCAGCCCTCACTTGAACAGGACCTTCCTCCCACGGCCACGGCTCCTTCTACCTCGGATCCGGCCACAGGAGCATCCATTCCTGCACCTGACCACGGCGACGAGGTAGAAGAGTTCGCTGTTCTCCTCCCGATCGCGGAGCTTTCGCCGCCGACGATGTCTATCGAATCCAACATTCCATCGACATCAGCACTATGCCCGTCTTGCCAGCAGCGACCAGCATCGCCCTCGCTGTCTCCCGCAGAAGTTCGCGACCCTAAACAACCACGGCCGAACTTGAGGGACGTGGAAACTATGACGGAAGCGCCTGGGGATGATATACCTGGCTCACCAAGGACAAAGCAGTCCACCGATGTCACGTCTGCCACGACAGACATCCAGCATGCCACCCTGAACACCAGGCCTCGTGCGCCGCCTACCGATGGTGTTTTCACGAGCAAGGGTGCGCCGACTGACACTCCTCCAGAGTATGAGTCTGCTGGTTTCTATAACAGTCATCCCCCGAAGCTTTTGACGCAGAACGGCAACCACCAGACGCGTGTACACAACGCAGGCGCGCTGGTCACGACGGTGGCGTCGCCCACTTGCGCCGCATGCCTACCACCCGTGACACCGCGTCGACGAAGTCATCGCGCTCGGCGCCAAACGGGGCGGCCCTTTTTCACCCGGCCTGCCACGTGGTCACGCGTTGCACTCATAACCTTCAAGACGGTGCAAGCGCCTACTATCTCTGCCCGATGCGCTGACAGGCCACGTGCTGTGCACCCGCCCTCAACTCCCTCAACGGGCACATCGGCCAGCCGCGCCCGCTCTCGTCACGCGGTTCGCTCCCGAAAGGCTCGATCAAGTCATCGGAGGACCCGGCTGCGTGCGATCCCAGCGTTCTGGAGCCTACTTCGGCCTCTGTGTTTCTCCCAGTGCCGACCACCAGAACATTCATGAACACCCTGTGCCCTTTCATGTTGACGACCTGGACTGTCCACGGACCCCTCTGTTTCGCGACACATCTTTTGTATATATGCTTCTAATCGCGCAAAGCGCTAGGGGGAGCTTCTGTAGCGCCGCGCCGCTCGGGAAAAAGCTGCAGTGCAAAAAAAAGAAGAAGACAGCCGCGTGGCTCGTGCCACGGGCCAGAGAACGAGATCTCGCGGCTGGCGGTTTGGACGCTGGCAGCCGCTGTCGCTCCGCTGGGTCTTCCCGAATGAATTGGCGAGACGCCGCCTTCACGACGTCTCTTACGTCTCCTGTCTCGCTACAGATTACTACCCCGCAGAAATGAACCCGGAATGAAAACAATGAGAGCGTATATACAAGTGGTCAGGTCGCGAAACGAACGGGTCCGTGAGCAGTCCAGTCGTCATTGTGGTGAGGCGCAGGTTCTTTACGATCGTTCCGGCGGGCGGCACTGGAATATGCGCTGCGGGCGAGGTTGGCTATGAAGGGACGCTGTTGGGAGCAGCGAACGAGACCAGAAACGCGAAAATCGGCACCAGTGGGTGTTTCGACGGTGCCGGTAACGGTGGCGGCGGTGGTCCATCCCTGGCTGTGGCTGCTGCATCGTCTGCGGTGTAGATGACAGATAAGCCGCCGGTCTTGCGCTGTAGATCATGGCGCTGGACGTCGTTTGATGCGTCGGCGTGTGTAGGTTAGGCGAGTCGATGACGTGCGACGCGAGATCGAGCGGTGCGTGTGTGGTGTCACGGTTGTCTGTGGGCACCGCTGAAGTTGAAACTGTGGAGCACGTTTCCTCTGTTGTGGTCCAGTCATTCCCTTTGGGCGCCTGTTGCTTGTCAAGGCGGATTTTGAGGACCACTGGAGGCGCACTGAAGACTGCAGGGGGGACGCGGAGTGTCGTATACAGTCGCAGGACCACTGAGTGCAACCAATACAGGTGAGCATGTTTGTGGGGTGGCGGGTTGGTTGCCTGCCTGCGTGGTCGGTAGGGCACACGAGGTCTGCTCTACCTGTGACGGGCCAGATGAGTGGTCATCGAGTGTATCAGTCATGGTTGCAGCGTCCGGTACGTTCGGCCGTGGGTGGTAAGGCACACGAATCTCTGCTGCGGTAGACTTCCAGGTCGATGATTGTCCCAGCTGGCAAGATGCGCAAGGTGTCGATGTCGATGAAAAGGCGGGTTCGTTACACATAATCGCTTGCGATGCCTCCGCGATTGGCGGTCGCATAGCGGGCGATACGATGTCCGTGGCCGTGGCAGACTCCAGGGCGTACGGCAAGGAAGCCATCGTGGAGTCTGACGGCACAGACGTGTCGTTAGCCGGCGTAGGCGGGGACGACGGGCGGATGGCGGGCATGCCTGATGGACCGTCGGCCGAGGGCGTCGAAGAAACGCACCTCGTGGTGGACTGGTCGACGGCAGCAGAAATGTCCGGAACCTCGTCGGACCGCTCGTCGGGAGCGGGAATCGCTGCGCCGGTGGCCGGACGAGAGGTTGAAGGAGACGTAGCCGGGGAAGTTAGGTCCTGTTCAAGTGAGGGCTGCGGGGCTTTCGGTACCGCTCGCTGCGCGGCCGGGGAAACCTGGAAGTCACGGGTCCCCGGAAGCGGGTGGCAGGTGTGGCCGTAGCACGCGAGCACCGCAGCGCAGAGGTCGTCTTATGGCTGCGGGCTGGAGCTCGACGCAGCAGCGAGATGACGCAGCTCTACCGGAAGGGCGTCGAGTAGGATGGCGTGCATCGTCGGCTGTTCCGTGACGCCATTGTTCGCGAGAGTGGCGTCGAGCTGATAAAAGAACGCTCGGGGGTAGGCAGGGTGGACAGGCTTCACTGGCGGGCAGAGTCGCGGAAGCCCTTAAGACCCCGTAGTGGACACATAGCAAGTTCGATAACATTTCGCACGCGTAATTGCTCGTGGTTTAAAGCATGCTGCCCATTACATAGCATGCACTAACTGATTGAATTATGCACTAGGGACAGGATATCGCTATCGCGTTCAACTCTTGAAGGCGAATCTTAAGGGTCCCCAAATTTTTTCTCGTGCTTGGCGCATCGTGCAGATGCCATCCGCGTTCCAGCGCTTAAATTGACGGACACTTTGTAAATTCCAAAGTGTGTTCCGCGAACGCCTGTGTCCATTGAGACAGGGTCGGTCGGAGTGGAACGCGATGCGCGCGTATCCCTCCTTCAATGATTGGAACCGCTGGGCACAGCGACGCTACGCAGGCAAAGCGTGAGCGCTGTGGAGCCCGACGCGACCGGCGTCCGTTTGCGCACCCCGGCGGTCACCTGGCACCGTGCCAGGGCTCGGACGGAAGGACGGACACTGACGGACACGGACGAACGAACAGACGGACGGACGGACGGACGGACGGACGTATGCATGAGACATTAAAGGCTTTCGCCTTAAAACAATTCTGGAGTAGGAACTCTTGCAATGCCTTACCGGCAGCCGTGATGCCAGGTTTTGTTTCCCCCTTAAACGCAGGAACATGCTGTTTTCAGGTAGTTCCCGCTTAGAGATCAAGTATTTTTTTTTTTGTGTGTTTTTTGTTAATGTAAATGCTAGGTTAATTCTAAAATAAGAGATCGCCGTTCCAATCTAAGCAACACATCGAGTTGAGTACTGACGACATCCTCTCTAATTAAATTTCGTAGGACCTTGAAGCTTCTTGAGGAAAACAGTAACACAAAGACGCGTAGGATGGCATTAGAAAAATTTTGCCATAATAAACTGGTAGGGCATGGCGTAAAAACTGATATTTTTTTCCCTAAACACCAGCTTTTTGTGCTTCCACTTCTAAGATGGCGGCTGGGGCGGCCATCTTTCGGTGGTGGTGGGTGATGTCACGGCTTCATTACTGAGGCACGGTCACTTATTTCGCGGCCGTGACTGACGCTATTGGCACTCCAGCTGTTCTCGCTAAGCCTTGTTGGAGCTGATGAACCAAATTGAATGATGGCAGCTCAGCGAAAGAAAAAAAGTCATGAATAATCACAGTTTCGCCTCAAGGGCGAAGCAGTTAATAGGATGGGAAGAAATGTAATGCCACAGGACGAACGGCAAGCAGCTGGAAACTTCCTGGGCGCTGCTCAAACACAAAGAATGACGCACAGAAAGAATGTCCACGTATACGCAGGACGAGCTCGAACAGTCACAGTTGCTACTTCAACTAGCCCCTACTGTGGCTCATCTATCTAGCAATTCCCTCTTATCGCAGACGTGGCCGCTGCATCGAGTAAATGACTTCCGTGTGGTCTACAGCTTAACGCCGGATCGTCGCCGCCGCACAGTCATGGCACAGTACGCCACGCACTCCGGAAGGGTGTCCGGCGAACCACAGACGATCACACTCAATACACGGGTGCCCAAACGGATTCTTGATCAGCTCCCGTTGAAATCTGGCGGAGGCTCCTGGGAAGTGCTCATCTGGGTTGTAAGCAACTAACCAACGGAGATTCGAGACTTCATGACACTGAGTATACACTGGTGTGCAATGCGTTTGCGCTTTGCTTCGTTGGCCTGATTTTCTTCAGCCGTTCCCACCCGGTAGCATCAATCGTATTCACGTGTCCTTTGCCACTGGCCCTCTCGACGGGCACGTTCTTCAACGGTAAAGGGCCGGTCACTCGAATTCGATAGGAAAGCACGACCGTATACACTGTTGTGTGCACTGGAATGACAAAACTCCCCCCGTAAACAAAAGGCTGGTCAGGTCACTTCCACAGCGCAAGTTTCACGCCACCGCCGAGATGTTTGTTGAAATCCCGGATACAATTTTCCAGATTCTAGTCATTGACAGCTTCATTGTAATACATGCTACGAATTCAGAAAGCCACGAGAACAGCTGTGCGCTTTCGCAGTAAATCTGAGTTCTGTGACCATCTTTTGATACGAAGCGAACGCTCCTTCAAGCGCAGGTGTATCACTCGATGTCCGCCCTCTCGCTCCCCTCCCTGTTTTTTTTTTCTTTTTTGTTTATGCCCGTTCCTACCTCTCACTGCGTACGGTTGCAAAAAAGGATAAAGAAGAAACAGCAGATTGGACAACCTGTCTAGCGCAACAACAGATAAAGAGATGAAGAGAGTTGTGCACCACAGAACTGTTATTTATCGCCTCTTTCACGAAGCTAGAACGCTTTCCTTTCCGATTTGACGTGCAGTAGTCATGGAATGAAACGCGAAAACTTAAGGCTACATCATGCAGGTACTTTTGCTTGCGGTGTCGACAGTTCACGTCATATCGGCGTAGTTTTGACATGAACACATATATAAGAGACCACGTTACCTCCAGCGGTCAGTTGGGGAGGGCGTGCTACGCTTTCCTAAATAAAGTTTCGCATCAGAGAAAGTACAAGCCGGCTAATAATAATATCTGGCGTCTTCAGTGCCAAAAGCACGATATAGTATGAGACACGCCGTTGTAGATGGCTGCGGAAATTTCGACCATCTGGGTTTCTTTATGTGCGCTGACAACGCGCCGTACACGGGCATTCACAACACACAGTACGCGGGCCTCTAGCAGTTCGTCTCCATCGAAATGACACCGCCGCGGACGGGATCGAACCGGCGACCTCAGAACCCGAGCACCGTAACCACTGCCCCACGCGGCGGACGCACGTTGGCCGACATTGACGCTCACTGCGAGAAGCCCACGCTGTCGGTGAGCCAAGCCCAACTGCATTTTTATTATTTCAACGTTGATGTAGTACATACTGTTGCCTTGGCGGTGGCCTCCTTGCCTGTTGTTGTGGCAGGGCACTGCAGGTCGAGGAAGGCTTGTGGCCGTAGTAGGCCCCGGCAAGCTTGCTTCCCCGTATATCACTACAGCCCTGTTTGCTCCGTATCAGCCATCAGCCTTGCTCTCATTTCCGTTTGCTTATTTATTGCTTTGTTTGTGGCTCATAGCAAAGCAACACAGCCCTGCCATGGACATCAAGAACGCTGTTCTGGTCATGCTGTGCTATAGAAATGGCGGAGTGGAGTAGGAAGGGGGGGAGACTGGGTCTCTTCACAGACATGACAAGAACGTTGTTTTGATCATGCTGTGCAAGATAAAACGAGGTCGTTGGATGTCATTTATTCAAGACATCGCTTCTTCTGTGCGACGAGAGGGCGTTTTCATGCCGCCGCCTAATTATGGCGCTCCGGCAAGAAAACGGCGAACTTGAGCGGCGTAGCTCGAAGCCAAAAATCACCGCCGCTTTGAGCCGCACTAATTTCCATAACGGATCCAGACAGGTTTGCCAGGCAGCTTTCATTCGCTTTTGCAGGAGTTTCCGCCTTATCAAAATGAAGAAGTCAGGAGGAGCTTGCGCAGTTTTTTTTAAGCGTCAGCATACGAGTATTTCCGCAACGCAATATACTCTGCGATGGCAGCTAGCATGAAAAGTCACGCGGCGTAGCCGCTTTTGCAGCATGACCGCCCACTTTCGCAGCGGTTTACTGCCTTTAAAATTTTTCGTTGGGAAGTGAGTTTTAACGTCATTGCTTTAAAGAATTTGTTGCGCAGAAATTCCGGTGTCGTTGCTAAGTCAAATGCAAAATCAGTGTTGTCCATGAGTGAAAATTCGAGATAGGTGCAAATGAATAAACGATCTTAGGTTAGAGTGATAATTGAACCCGGGCCTTCGGAGTCGCAAGCAGGTTTTCGGCAGCGGAGCCACGCCAGTGCGTGAAGCTGCTTCGTAAAAAAAAGAAAAAACAAAGAAAGAAAGAAAAACACGACAAGGATCTCATGCAGAGAAAAAAGCTCCTTAGCGCATGTATTATTGCGTGCTTGAATCGTAGAATCGCATCAGATGTCAAAATATGCGAATTGCACAACGAATCGGTGGTTAAAAGCTGCGCACCCATTAGAAAGTGTCCACGTGGCACGTTACGGACGCGCAGAGGGTACTTCGCCGATTTGGCATGGCGAGCACTTCACAACCGTACTTGCAGTAGGCACTTCAGCATAGTTTGAAAGGCGCACAAACGTTCCTTTTCCTGTGGCATGGTGACACTTGCGACGCGCTGTTTTAACACGAAGGAAGACAGACGAAAAAAAATGCCCCCCACCTCCCCGAAGGGAATCGTGAGGAAATGCGAATGCATTTCGCGCGCGCTTCACTCCATTTATATATGGTGGTTGTGGTTCGAAGAAGGAAAAGGCGCCTAATTTCTGCAGCCCGGTCGGGAGCACGGCGCAGCGCCTGTTTTTTTTTTTTGCTTTTTGTTCTGTTTTTTTCTTCTTTTTTTATTTACTTTTTTCTTCTTTTTTGTTCTTTTTTTCCTTTTTTTAATTTTTTTTTAATTTTTTTTTCATATATAGCTCCGCCGAGCTCCCGCGATTCGAGCGCCCTCACGCACTTGAAATGCATTCGCATTTAAAACTGGAGATGCGTAAAGCACGCAGCGATGGAGCGGTGTTTCCTACTGGAACATGCCAATCGCTGCTAATGGGCTATGAGAGACAGAAGACTCCGACTGGACACAGAGACCCGCAGTCGGCTTTTAGTTAACGCGCACGCTGCGAATTTTTATTGTTCAACAACGCACAGGAGAAATCTCCCACCGGCACCACCTTGGAGGTCAAGATCCATTGCCATATATACGGGATGGACAGTGAACGGTTGTGCAGCGCGAGCAGTCGGTTTTTTCAACCAAGAAACTCGCTAGCAGACGCTGCCTGCGTCGGCGTCGCGAGGCGAGAGAGGGGGGTAGCGTAGGAGAGGAGAGAGAGGGGGGGGGGGACGCGCATGCGCAGTGGGGGGTGTGGACGCTGTGGGCAGGGATGCCTAGAGGAGGGAGGGGGGAGCGTATTAGAGGGAGAGAGAGGGGGGACGCGCATGCGCAGTGGGAGTGCGGGGGAGGGATGCCTAGAGGAGAGAGAGGGGGGAGCGTAGGAGGGGAGAGAGGAGGGGAGGCGCATGCGCAGTGAGGGTGCGGTTGCCGCGGGGAGGGATGCCTAGAGGAGAGAGGGGGGAGAGAGGAGGTTTTTTATTTATATTTTTTTAAAGGGCTTGCGCATGCGCAGTATGGGTGGTCACGCCGCCCACCACCACCACCGGATAAGATGCTTCACATCTAACACCTGCCGGCGCTTACCTCCTCAACCTGTCCTCCTCCTCCTCCTCCGCGGACAACGCTGGACAACGCCGGACAACGCCGACAACGCCGGATGCCTGACATAGCCCGACTATGAAATGCATTCGCATTTAAAACCGCAGGCAGTGCACAACACGCCAGTGTCACTATGTACAGCCAACTAGCCCCTACTCTGGCCCTTCTACCTGTGGTATGGTTGAAGGCGATGCGCATGTGGCCTGATTGCGCTATGACGTTCTAATCTTCAAGACAAAGTTCGAACGTCCTCCGAGTTTTGGAAGGTTCGACTACGTGGAATTAATTTTGCATACGTCAAAGAAATGCTTAGAATGACAGAAGTTGGAGCTAGTTTGTGGGAATTTACGATAAAGGACAACGGGCGTGCCAACACGGACACAAGAGAGATGGAAGGGCAAGACATGCGCCGTGCTGTCCTGACTTCTCTCTTGTGCCCGTGTTTGCATGCCTACTGTCCTTTGTGTTAAAAAAAATGCGTTTCGATATACTTTACGAGTATTTCGTTTTCTTGTGAAGTACTAATTGTGATGCCAGCACCACCACAGTTTCGTAACGCGACGTTCTGAAGATTTGCGATGTATGTCTTGCATTAATGTAATCGCGAGCATCGTATTGAACTTGCAACGTCTGAGAAACAGAACATGTGATATCACTAGCGAATCCCAAACTCGCGCCCTTACAGCCCCGATATCCGAGGGTTTTCACGGCGTGGATCTGGCAGAAGTTTCCTTTGTGCTTTCTCCAATACTGCGAATGTGGTACGCGTTTCTGTACGTAGCGCAGCAGGTCAGCATCGATCGCTGCGAAGCAAAAATTCTTGACAGGCACTTGTTGTGAACGACATCAATTCATGAGGCTCCGATGCCGTGCTCGCGTCTGCACGTGATCCCGTTGTACTACTGCAGTAAAAGAACTGGACGTGTGAAGCGGAAAGATTTCTTTCATTCGGTGCGTGACTGCGAACTGGAGTCGTAGTGATGATGCGCGTGGCGCTGTGAACTCTGGTCGCAAGAAGATAGCGCTGAGGATAGCTTACAACATGTCATGATCGCATGTGCGCGCTGGGACTTGACCAATAAGCGGCTTCGTTCACACATCAATCTATCTTACATTGTGAACGCCCGTCTTTTGGTGCTTTGCAGCGCTGGTTTCTGTGTTATCAACCAGGAGCCTTTTTAACCCTTTGTATCCCACAGCCAATCCACTTTCGGAAGTAAATATCTTTTTGCGTATATGTAGTAACCATACATACGCGAATGGGAAGAAATAAAAAAAACCTGAAAAATTTAGCTTTACTTCTAGTAGAAAACAACAGTTCACATAGTTGGATGCAAGGAACACCAGTTACGCCAGGTCCATGATTCTTTTTCATTGCACATGGGAACTTAGCTTGCAGGCGGCTCTGTTTCAGCGCATTAATCATTATCATCATCACTACTTTTTATTATCAACGCCTTTCATCACCACTTCAACGCGTTCATCAATGACGTCATCACTATCGTAAACGTTCACGTCGCCGCTTGCTAACTGCTCTGATTCAACACTTCCATTATCATCCTTCATTATCGGCATTATCAACGCCTTATTCCTCGTGCTCAATTCAATCATCATCACCATCATTGTCACAATTCAAAGCCCATTTCCTTCCCACATCTCACTTTAGCTTGTTCGTCATCTTTGTAGTCATCGATCATCATTGCCAATGCGTTCATGGTCGCGTTCTAACTAAATGCTTTCATTATCAGTAGCAGCATTCTTCAAGAGGCTTGTGGATGGCTCTGTTTGAATGCGCTTATCATCGGTGCTCTCGAAATCGGAACATTTGCTTCCAGTATTAAGCTCGAAAATTATAGCACGTGGGCCTTTCACGACTTAATCCACGTCCCGAATAAAGCGAATAAATTCTAAACTAACATCTAAACGGCGTACTTAGCTGTGTTACAGATAATGTTTTCTGCAGAGCCGCATGGCAACGAAGCGGGTCCTACTACCATTCGGCGTTCTATCAGCTTCTTATTCGAAGTGAGTGAGAACTCATTGAGTGTGAGTGGACGTGAGTGTGAACGTGAGTGAGTGCGAAGGCTGAAAAAATTGTGGTGAGTGACTTTGAGTGAGTACTCCCTTAAAGTGCCGACCTATGGTCAACTTGCGTGAATGCAGCTGGCACCGAAGGCCACGTGGCCAGATCGCGCACCTAGGTCCATCTGCAGTTGGGCAGGGGCGACGCCAGGATTTTTTCACGAGTGTGAGGTGCGGGAGGGGGGGCAAAGGTGGCGCTCGAAAATTTTGAGTGGCCACCCCCACCCCTATCCCGCCCTGGCACCGCCCATGTGAATAAGGTGCAGGAGTTTCACAGGCAAGCGTGGCCCAACGAAATAAAGTTGTCAAGTGATCAGAAGCCATACTTAGTACATAGGATGGGTTAAATGTGAATTAGCAGTGAATCCTGCTATGAAGTGAAATGCTCGGAATGAAACGTGAAGATGGGAGTTGACAACTAGGTGAACAAGTCTCCGCGAGTACAATGAGTAGTGACGTCTTATGGACCTACAGAAACAATAGGAATGAGTAGGGCAACTGACTAAAAACGTCAAAAAAATTTCATGAACCTCATGCCAGTCTAGACTTTCACATGGGCTTTCGTTAACATTAGCAAGAAGGACTGTAAACACATTTTTATTGACAAGTAATGTATGCGCCTCGACAATTTAAAACACCGGTAATTAACCAGTACAACTTTAGCCGCTCCCGGCGTTTAATACGTGCATTTTGCGCGAAGTAACAAGACGAAGTCAGAAGAAACTGCAACTAAACGACAAAAAAAAAAGAAAGAAAACAAACTAAATGCAAGTTAAGCTTGCCAAGCAAGGATACACTCTAGTATGCGCACACATGCTGCAAGTTTCAGCTTTGTAATTGTGTATCATGGCACTCGCCTTTGATTTAGAGAGGCCTACATTCCCTTATGTGTGTCGTTATTGAACAAGCAGCCATAGGGCCTGGGTGGGCTTGCTATTAAGAAAGGAAGAGAGGGGGGCCGAGAAATCGCAGCAGTTCCCCCCACCCCTCACCCGTGTATGGGTCGAGAGAGAGAGAGCGTGTGTGTGTGTGTGTGTGTGTGTGTGTGTGTGTGTGTGTGTGTGTGTGTGTGTGTGTGTGTGTGTGTGTGTGTGTGTGTGTGTGTGTGTGTGTGTGTGTGTGTGTGTGTGTGTGTGTGTGTGTGTGTGTGTGTGTGTGTGTGTGTGTGTGTGTGTGTGTGTGTGTGTGTGTGTGTGTGTGTGTGTGTGTGTTTGCGTGCGTGTGTGTGTGTGTTTATTTGCGTGCGGATTTTTTCGGAGAGAAATTCTGAGCATTCCATCTAGCGTGAGACACTCTTCGTCCCCACTGTCGATATGAAAAAGCCTCGGCTGCGCAAAGGCGGGTACTTTGCCAGGTTTGTGTGGTAAGAGGCGGAGTGATGGTGGGGGGTGGACTGGACTGGAAAAAAGTTTATAAATGTCCTGCAAGACGCGCTTAGCGCGTAGCGGACGTCTCCAACGTAGGGACCGACAGGGTAATCCTGGTGGCCGCTTCGTGGGCCTGCTGGACGGCCCATTGCTGGTCGGTGACGAGGAGTGAGCTTCTGAGAGGGACATCTCCTACTTGTCTGAGGTAGACTCGGGATGAGCGTTTCTACACTCCCAGAGCATGTGTGCGACTGTTGCGGTGTGTCCGCACGAGGGGCACATGTCGCTGGGGCGCGCGTCAGGATAGAAAACCTGAAGCTTCGCGGGGGAATACGGAAAGGAGGGAGGTGCTTGCACGCTTTTGTGATGCATTGCTCCCATCGGAATGGATGCATACAGTGATTCGCGAATTTTTCAAGCACGCGCACCGAGCTTACATACTCCACTGAGGAATCTGGGAGCAATGAGACTGGGGAGTACCGCGTGCATGCGTTCAGCTGTGTCCAAGACATGAGTGCGTCGTTCCAGATTGATGAAGTTTGCTGGAATATTGAAAATAAAAACAACAACAACAACAAGGAAACAACGCTTGCCGTCAACAAAATAAGAAAGTATCATAAAACGGAATGGATGGCGCTCGGGTAAAGTCTTTCCTTTAAAGCAGCCTTCTCGACAAGGTGTAAATGAAATGCGCAAGTACTGTCCCGCAAAAGAAAACTAAATAAAACACACGGACATTTGAGTTCGCTGTTTCTTCTCTTTCGTCCACGTATTTCTTTGAGGCTTACTTGCACAATCATATTTAAGCGATAAAAAAACAAATTTCAACAGAGATGTGGCAATAAAACACTTTATTATTGTTACGTTTCGATATCATGCTTAGAAATTATAGTTATGATAAAAGCCAGCTAGCAGTAAAAGTAAGTTCCTTTTGCTATGAGATAGATTCTTGTATAGTTTAGATTGTGGCAGTCTTGTCATATGTATGTATGTATATATATATATATATATATATATATATATATATATATATATATATATATATATATATATATATATATATATATATATATATATACAGTGAAACCTCGGTGAATACGAATCCCATGGGACCACCAAAAATATTCGTATCATCCGGGAATTCGTATCACCAGAAAGCATGAAAAATTAGCATGCGAGAAAAGAAAGCTGGCGTACATTTTCATTTATTATTTTTCAGGACCGCAACAATGTCAGGAAGAACTCTGAATGATTGTCAGTTAAGTTTTTAGATATCGGCAATCATACCAGCGCTCGTAAATATACGGCGCATACGCGCGTGTTTAATTCATGAACCAGGTGCGTTGTGACCCTGCGACAGCAGTAGCCCCTTCCCAATTTCAATATGCTTTTTTCGCATGACATTGGAGTACTGCGGCGAAAGTAACGGAAGAAGCGCTTTGACGCGATAGATCAAGGCCACAAAATTTCAGAACCACGGTCCTATGTTATGATTTTGTTATCGCGGAGGTGTTGGCGATGTTTTTTTGGTAGATTTACAGCCATGCCCGTACAAGTGCGATCTCAACAATCACGCATGTTGACACCGCGATTCTGGCGATTTGGCGGTGCGGCGCCCATGCGCGCGCTTGCGTTCCCGCACTCGCACGTGCTTGGCGCGTCGTCCGCGACAGCGCGGACGGCACCTCTTCGTACCTGGGTGGTAGCGTACGTTCGTATCAAACGTCGCGGGGTGAAAATCGGTTCGCAACAACCGTACTCCATTACAATGCAGGCCAATGGGCCTCGGCCGGGACCAAAGAAAAATTCGTATCACCCCGAAATTCGTATGAGCTGTGAATCGTATCTCCGAGACTTTCACTGTATATATATATATATATATATATATATATATATATATATATATATATATATATATATATATATATATATATATATATATATATATATGCGAGGGATTACTAGTCAGCTGCCCTCTCGTAATAAGATCACGTACTACGTGACGCCTACAGGCAAAAAAGAGTGTTCCACACTCGCCGTAATGGCAACAGGCGGCGCTGACTGACGCTCCCACGTTTAAGTACACATATATACCCCATAAAGTGGACGGGGAGATGACCGCCACCGTAGCTCAGTGGTAGAGCATCGGACGCGTTATTCGAAGGTCGCAGGTTCGGATCCTGCCGGTGGCAAGTTATCTTTTTCGTCCACTTTCATTTCTTCACGTTAACATTACAATTACTTCTAATAGCTTCCCCTATACTTTCCTTGGCATCTTTGTCTGTTAGTTCTCATTAATACTATGTTTAACAAAGCAAACGAGCCCTTAAGTTTACAATTCCTTTCTTATATATATATATATATATATATATATATATATATATACCTTTTAGGTGTTCCAGGTAGCTGGGACTCGACGCAAAGCCACCGCAGTGTTCACAGCGTTCTCTTTTGAATGACAAGTTCTTCAAACAGTACGCAGCTTTGGCTTCAGTTGGCGATGCAAATCTTTGCGCAACCGTGTTCAGTAGAGATCACTCGCATCGCTCTCCGAAAGCGTTCGACCCCGCATTCGAAATCGTATTTTTATACGCGTCACTAATGAGCAAGCTTTTAGCAATATTTTGACACGAATAATTCGCTGTTTCCCGCATATGCCAAAGGAGTGCACTTTGTTGCCGGCAAGAGCTGATAATTAAAGCATGCGTGGGTGCTCCTTCGTTCGCAGCTTCTCGAATAAAGCGAAGGCATGCGAACAAGTTGATAGAAGAATGCGGGCTACGATGACGCTCCCTTCGCCTGCACGCACTCGTGTACTGTCGGCTGAAACCTAACAATAACGTAAGCTTCACCTACAGCTGTCGGTGTACAATTTGAGGAGACATTGCATAGATGCGAAATCAATTATAATTTTGCTCATTTTTGCGACGTGGAGCAGCTTCCGCTTATCTGAGGTAGACGATTTGTCGATAG
This sequence comes from Rhipicephalus appendiculatus, assembly GCA_030522465.1. Classification (NCBI taxonomy): domain Eukaryota; kingdom Metazoa; phylum Arthropoda; class Arachnida; order Ixodida; family Ixodidae; genus Rhipicephalus; species Rhipicephalus appendiculatus. The sequence continues at coordinate 8,862 of JALIZH010013413.1, read as the reverse complement.
ATAGATAGATAGATAGATAGATAGATAGATAGATAGATAGATAGATAGATAGATAGATAGATAGATAGATAGATAGATAGATAGATAGATAGATAGATAGATAGATAGATAGTAAGTACTCGGGGCAGTGTTACTTCCGCGGCTGGTGTGTGTGTGTGTGTGTGTGTGTGTGTGTGTTTGTGTGTGTGTGTGCGTGTGTGCGTGTGTTGTATTAGTGTAAGCATTGGGCATGGGCAGGACATTTAGCATGTAGGCAAGACAACCGCTGGTCATTAGGAGTATAGCAATCTGGTATCCAATAGATGTCGAACGCGTGATGGGGAGAGGCCGAAAATTAACTGGGCAGATGAGATTAAGAAGTTTGCGTGGCTGCAGCACGCAGAGGCCCGGGTTAAGTGGAGAGACAATTCAGAGACACCTTTGTTCCACAGTGGGCGAAGCCATGCTGGTGATGATGATCGTTTAAGACTCTAATATAATTGCTTAACATGCATTCTACTACTGTTTACCGGCCAGCATTTTCTTGAAATAATTCAGGCATTGATTGATGGTCGTCGTCTCATCGTTTTAGTTGTAATGACACCGCGTTGTCGCAAAAGCTTCGAGCTCTTTGCCTAGTAGCGAATGCTTTATGTTCCTTCGTGCAATATCTTGAAATATTAAATTAGATAAAAGTTTGCTAGTTTGAGAAATTGCGTTCGGGAACATCACTATAAACGCCAAGTTGCACAACATTTCCAAGAGTATTACGACGGAAATCCAGGAAGCAACCGGTGCGCATTAAGGGCATTCTTCTGAAAAGTGAGCGCATTGCATCGTCTACGAGCCCGATTGTTCAAGCAATTAAGTGTATGTGGGAAGCAGAACCACTTTTTTAAAAACGGGCAGTCCCATCATACAAATGATGAGCGAAGCTCCTTTGAAACGGGACGCAAAACCATATGTATGTCTTTTACGGGCAGGAGGATACTTGACTGCCTCTACATTGGCTATGCAACGCAGCAGGGAAACAAGGCCGATATACAGCGAGAAATACGCGAAAGGATACACGTTCTCCCGATTCCCCGAAACATGCACCCGGAACATGACGCGGAAAGGCGTGCGGCAAGGGTGAAGACCCTCATGTAGCGATGCATTGGAACCTAGAAATGGGTTGCACTCTCGAGAGCCTTCTAGTGGGTCATCTGCAAAAAGGACGCCGCTCGCGCTGAGAGTTCGTGCCTGGCCGTGACTGTCGCCATTACGCAGTATCTCTGAGTACCGGCAAATAAACGCCTTAACACTCAGAACTAGATATGCAAACATCAAGGATGTGGTCTACGTTGACGCCGCGACATATCCACATGAACGAAGAATGGCTGTAGCTATCGTAAACGGAGGGGGTAAGATAGAAGCCAGCGGCTCACTCCGAACGCATAGCGCAGAAACTGCAGAGGAATCAGTGATCGCATTGGCCATAGCTTCAACGTCGGCAAGACACATAATTAGTAACTCGAAGACAGTGGTGCGAAATTTTCTACGAGGGCGAATCTCGTCGGAGGCGTTTAAAATTTTAATCACTCTCCAAATCAATAGGCACATGGAAATAATATGGACACCTGCGCATACCTCTCTCCTTGAAAACAAGGCGGCTCACACAGTGGCTCGAGAACTTACACACCGAGCCAGTGAGCAGCCTCAGCCAGAGATGAGAGGGGAACGCATGGTCAGTTACAGTGAAATCACAAAGTATTACAGATTTGCGAGGGCTCGGTATTCCCCAGACCACCCGAGACTCAATAAGACACAGACGGTGGTCTGGCGCCTTCTCCAAACCAACCCGAATCCGGTGGCCTACAGCCGTTATTACCCCGACCAATACGATGGCAAATGCCAGCTATGCAGGGAACGGGCGAATCTGCGACACATTCTGTGGGCTTGCCCTCAGGCGTCCCTACAGGGTCGCAATATAGATAATGATGAGCAGTGGGAGGCCTTACTGCTAAGCTCGGATCCGGAAGGGCCACTCTGGGCCGTCCAGCTGGCCGAAAACGCCGCCAGGACCCAAGGGCTACTGGCCGCCGTTTAGGCGGGGACCTGTTCCCCAAACCGCTGGACCCAATAAAGTTATTTCTCTCTCTATCTCTCTCCAAAAAGAAAATGACTTTAGAGTGTGTAAGGACAGTTTGATCTCTGCTGCATTCGAAAAGCGATGAAAATGTACTCACTAGCGGCAAAAGCGCTCGCGGCAAGCGCGCTCGCGGCGGGCGCGTGCGTTCGTGTTTCCATTCGCCTTTTACGCTACGAGGCAGTGATGTATGCTTTCAAGATGGGGAGATCGCCTAAAGGAATTGGGAGGACGCAGTAGGTAGAGCCACGCGAGTCTTCGCGTATGCCACTGACTTCAATTTGTCGCTTGATGCAAAAGTCGGGGTGGTCAAAAGCAGAGCGTGCGCATTTGCTTTCTAAATCGGGCACATTGCTCTCGTACCACAACGTTTTCCAAGCCGTCTTGCTTCGATGGTTGGGGCCTTCCTCTGGGACACAAGGCACCAAAAATTCAACAAGCGTTTCTGCTTTCAAAAAGTGGTGGAGCCTGCGAGATTTCCGACATTCACAAAGGCACTGACAGCTATACTCCATCTCAGAAGTACCTTGCAGCACTGTGGAAGCTGCAGGGCTTGTTAACCAATAGGAAAGGCGACAGCCCCCCTCAAGACGTGTTCATGCGCATCGCGTCGTCTGCTCGTCGTCTCTTTGGCGTCAGATCGCCTACATTGTCGATACTTGCTCCCTGCAGTTAGTACAAAACGCGAAAAGCTCTGCGGCAACGCCACCTCACCGTTTGTGTTCAGAAACCCACTTGTACAGGACGTGTTAACTGGCGTTTGTGAAGAACGTGGTTCTGTTTATAACAGCGTTCATACTGGCGTTTTTACCGAGTTATTTTTTGACAGCACGGCCGACGCACTTTCAGCAGCAATCACATACCATTTTTGGGTTGAAGAGCAAATTATTGGCTCAGAAAACAATATAGACATTCAGGGTGTTTCGCATCGTGAACGCATCACCGACGCTAATGTTGCGGCGACATCTGCTCATTTAAGATCAAACCACTTTCACGGCTTGGCAGCGCCTCGGTAGTCCTAGCAGCATCAAAACAAACGAGCGATCTAGATAAGAACTAAGAAAGACACCTGCTGCTGTGCCCTCAGCGTTAGGTGAGACGAAGCGATTGCAGATTATACCACTTATTTCTTGCTGTCCGGGCAGAGAGCCAGTCACAAGCACGAATCCAGATGGAAGTGGATGGTCTGGGGTGTATGGGTGCTGCCATGTCGCTGTACCTCATCGCGGTTAGGGTGGTTATCACGGCTACCAGCCGGTACTCTGTGCATTATTTCAGAAATTGCGAAGTGCATGCGCGAAGGGCCTAACGTGCCACGTATCGCTGTAATGCGTCATGCGAGAAGCACAGCTAAAGCCCTTGTACGTCGTTGATAATGAAATAGTCAAGCCCGGAACTATATTATGAGCTGCGAAAGGAAACTGCTTGCGTACGCCCCGTAACTTCGGCAGTGCTGCAAGGTATTTGTGTGATGGAGTATAAAACAGTTTAAATATGGTTCGAGAGGGAGCGAACAGCCAATAGGTGAGCTGAGAGAATTCAGAAACGCTTTCAAAGCATGAAAAAATGCAAAATTATTATAGCTAGACATCAATATTGGCAGGCATTGTTTTCCAAAGTTTGAGATTGAAAAGCGGGATGACTTTAACAATTAATTTGTGTTAATGTGTTGAGTAGACGCTAGGCGGTGTCGTAATTTGATGAGTCGTTGGATGATGATTTTCGGCGCGGAATTGGGGTAAGCCAGGCGCAAAACAGGCTAATTCGATCCTCCGGGCTCAAGTGCTTACGTTTCAATCCAATCCACGTCGTCCGGAGACCGTTTTGTATCCATTCTATCGATAGAACAGGACCTCCGCCCATTCTATGCACATTCTGTAGCTATTCTCACGTCTTGACCGTCAGAATAGCCTCGACCAATTTTTGCGGCTCCATCTCGTTCTTTTGTTCGATCCCTCACCCCGTCTATGCTAGAGCGCTTACAAAACAGACTCCCCCCTGGGGCCCACAGGTCGAACACCCGCATGCCTTTTATACAGCAGCATCAGGACTCAAGCGTTTGGTCGACGGCGAAGCCATTGAAGACTGCGTTGCAAATCTTGCACCCGCACGAGTCAGCGAAATGCTGATCGGTCGCTCCATTACCGACGAGGAGGAACAGAGATGGAGAACCAACAAGTGGAAAAGATGGCGGAACAAACACATGCCGGAAGCGGTTAGAAAATTTGACAAGCTGCGGCGGTGAGACGCGTTGCCCCGTCACCAGAGACTGTCACAGTGAGGCGTAGTTCCCAACGATAGCCGCCCCAACGGTGCCAAAAGAGAAACGATACCATTAAAGGTAGCGCAAAAAACACGGACAGAGAAAAGGAGCACACATACACAGCGCTGACTATCAACTGAAATTTATTGAGGAAAAAACACACATATATATGCTCGAAGAACTAGACACGTGATAAAAGAAAATGAAATAAAAGAACTGTTTTAGTGACTAGCAATGAGGTGATCTACTTCGATAGGGTGCAACACTATCGATCGCCTCGCGACACATGCATCCCCATATCTGTAGATGAAGAACGCTTCTTCAATTTCTCGCTCCGTCTTTTCGTGAAATCTTGCGAGCACACTTGCTTCAGTCAGCCTAGGCGCGCAGCCGCAGTCCCTGCAATGCAGCGAAAGGTTCGAGCATGGTGGTCCACTCAAAGAAGCCCCATGGTCAAATAATCTATTATTTAAGCAGCCCTCTGTCTGCCCGACATAGCTTTTCCCGCAGGACAAAGGTGTGTTGTAGTCCACTCTTTTACCACAGTCAACTAACTTTTCTCGAGGCTTGATGTCGCACCTGTGGTTCCCCCCGACCTTGCTTCTGCAACTTCTTGCCTCTGCAGAAACGATACGATGTTCGAATGCGTGGTGGGCGAAGGCGTGTGGCACGTCCTGCGGCGTCAATTCTGCTTCTTCGCGGGGTCCGCACAAGAGGGGTTTGTTCGCACAGCTCGTAATTTCTGTCAGTATGTTTTTATTGTAGCGTCGGCGCTGTTTAGCCGAAGCACGCCGACAACTACAAGGAGCTGCATACCAAGCTTTACAGAAGATTATAATAGTCATGGTCCGGTAACTTACCCAACAGGTAGAGATGTAAGGTCAAGATGCCCTTCTCAGAAGGTGGGATACACGATTTTTTGGGGTTAGGAAGCGCAATATTTAACGTTCTCAACTGTCGTTTTAAAAGCGACTGGCACGTTTTGAGGGCAAATGTAGCACTTCTTCCCAACTGATTTGTGATTCTGTGCAAACTTAGACAATTTTCGTGTTCCCCTTTTTTGTTTTTTCCCGTGATTTGGGATAGTGTCGCCGTGCCATACATCGTACCTGTCCCTTCCTGTGTGTACGTGCCGTTATAGTCAATTTTTTACCCGGTGCAGTTGTACTCATCAGCTCAACTGCAGTTGCTAGTATGCAATAAACTTCCCTGTGTTCATTTCAGAGTAGAGTCTCTTGAAGTGCAAGTCAGGACTATTTTTTAAGGCGGAGTTATTAGATGCTTCATGAACCGCGAAGAGTAACCATAGGCTTCAAAAAGAGTGGGGCAAAAAATTGCCACGTGATAACAGCATCATGACGTCATCACATGACCTCGTCTCTTGGCCACAGGTGGACCGATCCCAGAGGCAGTGCGAAACCACGTGAGGTGAAGAAAGCTTCCAAGGCCTGTGATCCCGGAGCCAGGTATATAGATAGACAGATGGATAGATAGATAGATAGATAGATAGATAGATAGATAGATAGATAGATAGATAGATAGATAGATAGATAGATAGATAGATAGATAGATAGATAGAACGTGCTGTAGTAGGATCACTCATCTGAGAATGACGTCATCGTGGGACAAGCTGAGTCCTCAAATGTCCTTGATTCGAAAGGCAGACTATACAGCTTTGCGACAGAGCAGTCATTTCGCCCCGCTTTGGGAGCTTTATTTGTCACGATATTTCGTCACCGCCTATGTTCTCCATATGACGGCTATGTATAGCTGGAACGAATTCCGCGGAAAGCATCTCTTGGAAGCTTTTGAGACTAAAACGTGTGTCAAAATCGAAGTGGTTTTCAAGACGTGGAGTATTGACGCAACTTTCGCTCCTCGGGCGTCATCGAAGAAAGCGATTTGATATAATGACCTCGTAGCTAGTGTCGCAAGCCATAATGGTGACCTTGCCTATCACGCACATCTGACATCGACTGTTTCGAACTTGCATCATCGAGTTTTGTATCTAAGCGAGAATGTATGCAAATGGAAGAACGTCATTCGACGTACAGTAATAATGCCAAGTACATTTTACAGCTATGAGCAGGACTTTAACTCAGCTAGATTTTCATATCTATCTATCTATCTATCTATCTATCTATCTATCTATCTATCTATCTATCTATCTATCTATCTATCTATCTATCTATCTATCTATCTATCTGTCTGTCTGTCTGTCTGTCTGTCTGTCTGTAACACATGGTGCTTACTGAGTGAGGGAAAGTGAAACACTTCAGCACACGATCGAGCTGATTACATTAGTAGGATTCGGAAAGGAAACTTCACTTGTTACTTTTTATTAAATTTCGAGTGAAAAAAAGAAACTCGATTATTCTGCCATCGATAAAGAAGCTCGAACGACTAGCAACCGTAAAGACCGTAACGCCCCAGTAAATCGACTTTCTGGTGCCTCCATAGGGAATCGAAATTGTTTCGTGGCACTAATATGAAACTGAATGTTGGATAATGTTAACCGTGAAATCGTTTGAAGTTTGTGTTAAGCGTTTCAATATGTTTCTAAGGGAAGAAAAGAGTAAATGACATTTAGCGCAAAAGGACACACGAACACGAAAGGAAGAAACCACGAGACTAGCGCAGACTAACAACTGAAAGTTTATTCTCAGAAAAAACACTTATAAAGAAAAAAAGCAGACACGTGGTTATGATTACAGGTTGGCGGTTAAATAATCTATCTCAAGTTTATGCAAGTTCACCGATGGCCTTGCCACACACATGTCACCGGACTTGTCAATGTAAAAAGCCTCAACAATCTCTCGCGCGGTCTTATCCTTGAGCCTCGACAAAACTTTTGTTTCATTCAGTAATGGATGACACTTACATTCCCTGCAATGCAGGCGGAGATTAGACGAAGGCTGCCCTTTCAACGAATTCCTATGGTCCATTAATCGGTTATTCAAGCAGCGCCCGGTTTGACCGATGTAACACTTTCCACACGATAGTGGGATACGATATACTACCCCCTTACCACACTCAACCAATCTGTCCCGGTGCTTAATGTCACAATCATTCCATTTTTTCTCGCCGCCCTCAACTTTCCGTTCAACTGCTGCGCAGATGCGACCTAACTTATTCTTGGCGGAGAATACTACGTCAATACCGAAACGACTTCCCACCTTTTTCATGCGGTGCGAAAAGGCATGCACATACGGAATGCTTACGACCGGCCTATTCTTAACATGAGCCTCCGTCATAGCACCACCACTTCCTTCACGTTTCAACTTCCTCAATACTCGTTCACAAAGAAAAGCCAAAGTTTTGTATGGATAGTTCGACCGTTCAAGTCGATTGACTTGATTAGAAAAAGCCTCTTTCATTTGATGTGGGCATGACTTACGCAAGGCGGACAACAGACAAGACGTGGCGATCCCATCCTTGACCAACTTGGAGTGGTCAGACCTGTAATCCAGAACAGGCTTCACGGACCTCGGAGAGTACATCCAGCAGGTGTGCTCACGTTCCGTCGTGATCCTCAAGTCTAGGAACTGGATGCATCCGTCCCTAGGAACTTCGGAAGTGAAGCTCAACCCGCACCCCTTCTCTTTGAAGACCTTAAGCACCTTGCCCCTAGTATTAGCGCTTCCCCTCCCCTCAACGAAGACAAGATAATCATCCACATACCGCATTACCTTCAACACTAGACCACCTAGAACTACTGCAAGGTCGCGGTCTATCCTGCTCAGGAAAATCTCGCTAAGTATGGGCGCAACCCGGGAACCTATGCATACGCCGGATCTCTGCTTATACACATCAGCCTTCCAAGCAACCAAAGTCGAGTCCAAATACATGGTTAGTATTTCTAGAAACGCCCCCACAGATATACCGCACTCATTTTGGAAGATTTGTTCATCATTGTCATCCTGTATGCATTCGCGCACAAACTTCAGTAGACTACCATGCTCCAGAGAATAAAATAAGTCCTCGACGTCGACACTAAACGCAGACATGTGGGAGAAAGTTCCGACCGCCAGGAACTGGATCACGTCATCAGAGTTCTTGACACGGAAGGGGTCTTTGATGCTTAGGGACGAAAGATGTTTCTGCAAGTAACCAGACACCAAGTACTGCCAGCTGCCGCGTTCCGAAACAATCACGCGAAAGGGGCTACCTTCCTTATGGGTTTTTACTGTGAAGAACAGTCTCAATACTTGTCCTTTCTCATTCTTGACACCAGCGCATAACCCTTCTAGCTTCTTCTCGCACAATAGATTTACAGCCCTTTTCTTCAGGTCAGCAGGCTTGTCCTTGACTCTCCTGAGGTTCTTGTTTACGGCTTGCGTCCCCTTTTCCGAAAAAGTGCCCTCTTGCATCACGACGAAAGACCCTTCTTTATCCGAGATCAAAGGTCTCATTCCACTAGTGGCCATAAAATCCACCAAACGATTCACCTTGGATTTCATGCTAGGTTTCCCCTTGAACGTGGTGGCGACCA